>BDMV01000001.1:61443611-61459760 GCA_008326285.1 Oryza officinalis
CTTTACATGTTCCAATATTAAATTGATACTTTAAAAATGCAGGACGTAGAGCAGTGTGTCCTAGTGGTGAGGGTCCACCCAACTTTCGCGGCCGAAGTCGCTGAGGGCATGGCTTTCAATCCCTCGGACACAGAAAAGGTGCACGGCGTAAACCTACGTCAAGGGTATGCCAAGGTGTCCATAGATTCAGTCAAGGACAACTGGTCAGCCTTTCCGCTGCCTGTGCCCCCTAATGATGAAATCACTACTTTGGGCGATGCGTGCAAGACGTACATACAATGGCCCAAAGAAGACATAATTGTGAAGATGACTCCTCGCCCAAGCCGACCGACGGAGCGAACACCTTCAACGTCTAAGCTATCAATTGAGGCTCCTCGTGGACCGGCGTTGTCAGAACCCCATTCACCTGCCGCAGCCGATATGGATTTGACACACATAGCTCAGAACCTGCCTCCAATAAAGACCACAAGGAAGGCTGATAGCTCGCCACCCATTGTCAAGGGACAAAAACGTGAACGCGGGGGTGCTACAGGAAAAGGGAAGGTCGAGGAGTCGGCGCCGGTGAAAAAAAGGGGGAAGGCTGCAGCGTCGGCGCCGTTGACCAAAACGGGGAAGGTCGTGAAAGCCCCGGCACAATTTGAACTAGGCATGCCGTTGGTGGAGGACAATGTGTTGGCCGTGATGGGTATTGCTTGCCGAGAGCTACACAAACAGTACATGGAGCTAAGCAATGCCAAGCGGAAAATGAGGGAGTCATGCATAGTTGGACATCACGACCACCAGCCCTTCCTATCGTCGCCTGCCTATGTAACTATAGGCTTTGATGACCTCTTCGACCTATTCAGGATTCGGAAGTTAGACACAGGACTTCTGAAATGCTACTCCTTGTAAGTGCAAACCTTCCTCCTTGTGATATTAATGGACTATCGTCTAAATTAGTGCTAATACGTAATTGTTTTAAGGTTGTGTTGGATCGAGGGTCGTCGCCTTGGTAATCAAGTTGGGTTCCTTGATCCATCAATGGTCAATGAGGTCAATCTGCAAAATAACTTCAATGAATTGGTTGACTACGTGAACCGGTGCTTATGGGCCCACCAAGACAAGGAGTACATCATGTGCGCGCACAATCAAGAGTAAGAAGACAATAATCATTTCGTGTATATTGTTGTTGAAGCTAAGTTTCTTATTACTAATGCTACATAACCACCGCGTAGGCGACATTGGGTTCTCCTAGTCATTGTACCTAAATGGAGTAGGGTCTACTACCTTAACTCAAGTAAGGCAAAGGAGTATAATTTCACTGAAATCATCAAGGCCTTAAATATGGCTTGGGGACCATATGTGGAAAAGGGTGGTAGGTACAAGGAGGGCAAGGACCAACTTTATCATGACACCAAATTCGCATGCGCACAACAGATCGGGGACCAGTGCGGTTTCCACGTGTGCCACAATATGTCGACACTTCTAAGAGAGGTCAAAAATTTCGACCCTGAGGTTGTTGCTAATGGCAAATTCAAACATTTCAATACCAAATATTAATCTTATAAACGTGCTAACTTATGTATTATTGAACAGAAAGGTAGAGCTGCCTGGAAGGTTTCACCCATCAACCCTCCTGCTATCAGAGGCGAACTGTGCGCCTTCATTCTCGCCCAAATAATGAACAAGAAAGGACGTTTTCACGTGTAATAGACGATTGAACTGGGCTACTTGTGATGTCGTGAACAAAACAGTTATCCAATTTTCTGTGATATAAAAATAGTTGTTTCTATGGTTCTGTGGTACGGTATGCTATGTAATTTACTTTCACTGGATGGATATGGTCACCTGTGTATATTTTCTTAGAAAAGAGATTTAAAACTGATTTGGAACATTACCTCTTTACTACTCCCTCCATTTTCAAATTATTTGTCGTTTTTTATGACATGCGTATTTTGCGTTGCCCTGTTGTGTCGTTCATTTGGATGGACTTAAATGGCCAGTGATGAATAAGAACATATTATCTACACTTGTCCATTTTTAGGTTTTATTGTTGGTTGTCTTATGCATAAGAACAAACTATCTACACTTAACCTTTTTGTCGATGCTTAAGAACAGACTATCTACACTTGGTCTTATGCATAAGAACATATTATGTGCACTTGTTTTTTTGGGACACTTGCTTCTCCTTCTGTCTTAGCTGATTCCCTCTGTTTTTTTGTCCTTGATGCAAATGATACTAATTGATGCAAAATGCTTGAACAGAATAGAACTGAGGCCATAGTGGATTTGAAATCTAATGCTTTTTGGATGATTTTGAGGGAAATGGGATGCAAATGATGAATGAATTGATGAATGAATGGATGCTTAAGAACAGACTATCTACACTTGGTCTTATGTATAAGAACATATTATGTGCACTTGTTTTTTTGGGACACTTGCTTCTCCTTCTGTCTTAGCTGATTCCCTCTGTTTTTTTGTCCTTGATGCAAATGATACTAATTGATGCAGAATGCTTGAACAGAACAGAACTGAGGCCATAGTGGATCTGAAATCTAATGCTTTTTGGGTGATTTTGGGGGAAATGGGATGCAAATGATGAATGAATTGATGAATGAATTGATGAATTGATGAATGCATGTGATATTGGCGCTGGCTGGCATGTATCTGTGATCTTTCTGTTTTTCAGAGGGCATGGCTAGCAAATCCTGAGGCTAGCCAATATTTAGTATTTATTTTTTTCGGGATTTAACACATCAGTGACGGGTCATAAAAAAAAGACGTCACAGGTAATCATCCTGTGACGGATTCGTAAACCGCGACCGTCAGAGCTGACTCTCCTGTGACGGGCCTTTACTTTCTTGCCCGTCACAGGTAGCCCAGCTGTGACGGATTCTAACTACCGGAGACTAATACCTCTGACGGCCTTTTGTTTATGTGTCCGTCAGAGATGAGATACCTGTGACGGGTTCTAACTGGTCCTAAGCTAGCGGGGACCAACACCTCTGACGGACGTCTATTTATTTTCCCGTCAGAGATGTTTGTCACCTCTGACGGCCGGCCACCCGTCAAAGGTGACAGGACTCACCAGTGACCACTGATCACTGACCAACCCCAAATCCGTCAAAGGTGCGGGTTTGGGCCCGTCACAGGTGACCTTATCTAGTGTAGTGAATCCCACACTCCGTGACGCACCCAACACATGAGACTTGTCACGGCCCGGTTTTTCAGTTACCCTCGCATGGTGGCACCCGCTCCAAGGACTATGAATCCCCATTGCACCCCCGGCGCCACATTCCTACCTCGAGCCGGTTGTGAGGGGAGTCCTGGCGCTCCCGAGATTGAAGGTTACATTATACATATATAAAGCTTGACGTCATTTAACCACACACTTCCACATTTCCATACTGATATCCAGAACCTACCATGTCTGGGGTGCCACCCCACGAGAATAACCTAGTCCACCGGGTCTAACCCCACTCAAGAAGTGTGGTCGTACTCGGTTCGTTTCCTGCTTAGCTTCTTGACTCGGTCCTTAACTGACCAGGGTCGGCGGCTTACCGTTCCCAGAACCACCCATATTCTATCCGTGCCGCCCCAGTCGAAATCACTTTTATTTGATTAAGTTTTTGGGTTTTTACAAAGGTTTTCATGCTGTGGGTGGCGCTTATGTCTCCACCCGATCTCTATCAATCACTCTCATCGAGTGATCAGTATAACCACATCCACATATCACACATATGGAGTGTATAACGTCTACGTAAGCAGGGCTAGGCAGTGAATAAATAATCACGCATAAAGTAATATACTCAGGCAACAAAGGTGTGTAAATACATAAGGACAACCAATATCAAAGGTAAGGCTTAAGCAAATGTAGGTACGCATTTTATAATTAGTATGCAATTTTATTTGTAATCAACACATTTATAAAAATAGGATCAACTTGTTCGAGGAAGGGGGCGTAGTGACTTGCCTTGCTCAATTGGGGGTTCGTTCTCTATTAGCTCAGTTTTCTCCTTGCAGATGTACCCTGTCCGGTTGAATACTAACGTCACAAACTACTCGCTAACACAAAAAGAGCTAAAAATTCCAGAACAATCAAAAAAATAACCAAACTAGTGTCATTGCGTAGATCTTGATTTTAGAAAGATTTTGACGAAAGTTTCGTTCAAATCCGACTTAAAACGAAGGAGATAAGGAATTTGAAAGATTGGAAAAGTTTTAAAACAAAAAAAAAGAAAAAGGTCTGACAGGTGGAACCGCCCTTAGCTCCTCACGTACAGGTTTTGTTCTTAAATGGGTGTGCGCATGGTGAGGTGAAGGGCTTGGGTGAGCTACAAGCATGCATGCATATGCATACACACGGCTAGCTAGCTGCATGCATGTGAGCTGCTTGCATGCATGCACACGTACAGCCAGCTAGCTGTATGGCGCATGCATGACCGGCGGCACAGTGGCGATCGCTGCGGAGGGCAACCGCGCAGGGAACGGGTACTGTGTTGCGCCTCACGACGTCACCGTGCCGCGGCAATAACGGCGATAAGGAAACAAAAGCAAGAGGAAGAGCAGGAGAGGAGCTCACCTTGCGGCAGCCGGGTAGCGGCACACCGAGCGGTGGTCCTCACACGACACTACGGTCGTCGATGTACAGCCTGGGGATGGTCGGCCCGCGGATCGTCCTTGCACACCACGTGTTCGATCGGTGGTAACAAACAAACACACAGCGTTAAGGAGTAAATGTTAGCGGGTTAGTGCAAGTCAGGGGTTAGGGGTTAGCGAGTTAGAGGTCAGTGAGTCAGCAAGTTAGAGGTCAGTGAGTCAGTAAGTTAGAGTGTCAGCGGGTCAGTGAGTCAATGGGTCAAATGTTAGATGTTAGAGGTTAGCCGTTCAATAAGTTAGTCGTTCTTAGGGTTCAGATGACGGCGCGGCGCGCGGCAACGTCGTTGCCGGAAGCAGTACCGAGGAGGAGCATTAGATTTTATCTTTTTATTACCAACCCAACAGGAATGAATGGCCTGGGGAGGCAAGATGGACTTCAATAGAGGGGTTGGGTGAGTAGAGGGATATATGTTAGACTTTGGTGAGGAGGATGGCTTGTTGGTGGACTTCGGCCTGGAGGATATGATATAGACTTTTTGCAGAAATGGATTTTCTTAGGCTCTGCCTGAGGAGATGGGGAAGGTTATCTAGACTTTTGTGGAGGACTTTATGGGCTTTGGCCCGAGGAACAAGAGGGATGTGATATGGACTTGTGGATAGAGTATCAGGCCGGTTGGCCCAATGAAGTAGGGGAGGTAATGTAGACTTTATAGAGAATTTCGTGGGCTTAGCCCGACAACGAGAGGGAGGCAATATAGACTTTCTGGAAGTCTGCGGCCAATGGCCTGCAGGGAGAGAATAAAATGTGGGTCCCACCCCCTTTTCTTTTCTTTTTTTCTTCCTTTTCTTCTTTTCCTCTCTCCTTATCCTTTCCTTCTCTCTCCTTCTTCCTTTCTCTCTCTCTCTCTTTTCTCTTCTTCTGCTGCTGCTTCCTGGGAGGAGAGGAGGGTGCCGAGCGGGAGGGCACCGGTGGTGGGGCGGCTGGGCGCGGCACGGCGCGGCTGCAGGCACGGGCCCGGCTGCTGGGCGCGGCACGGCGACGGCAGGCACGGGCCCGGCTGCTAGGCGACGCGGCCTGCGGCCGGGAGAGGCAGGAAGGCGGCGGCGCGTGCGCCGGCCACGGCGCTCGGCCGGGAAGCAACCGGGGAAGGCGGCCGGGCAGAAGGAGGCTGGGGCCGGTGGCTGGGGTGGGCGCCGGCCGGGCTTGCGCGGCACGGCCAGGAGGTCGTGGCACCGGTGGCCCGGGGCGAGCGGCGCGTCGTGGTCGCGGCGCTAGCGTCCGACGGCGCGGGCGCGCTCGGCTGGGCGTCGTCCCGGAGCGAGCCGAGGCAGCTGCGGGTGGTGCTCGCGCGGCCGGTGTGGCCGTGCGCGGCGGCAAACGAGGATGGCGAGTTGCTGTGGCATGGCGGCTTGTATAGCCGCCGCTCGACCTAGCGGTGCGGATGGCTTCAAGGAGAAGGATGGAGGTGAGGGCAGTGATGTGCAACGACGTGGGCTTGGTTCACGCTTTCGGCGTGGACCAGCGGCTGCGGCTGCTGGAGTGCGAGGAGGCGATGCGATGGACCAGGAGCAGCGGCGTACGCACGGGCGACGACTAAGAGGCAACGCAGTGACCGCTGGTCACTAGGCTTCCCCCGGGACACGTGTCAGGGGCGGATGGGATGGACGGCGTCGATGCGGGGCCGGGTGTCGACATCGCCACAGGGGAGAGAGGGCCAGACACGCACAGGTGGTTTGCGGACACGACTTTGCTCTTTCGGTGTGGACTTCTCTCACTATGTTGCCGGTGTTTTTGGGGAAGGCCTCGGTGGACTGGGAGCTTGGTGCAGGGGGAGCCGTGGGGGCTCGGCGCTTGCAGGCATTCCGTCGAACACCTGGCGTGCGAGCTGGCTGAGGAAGAGGGACAAGAAACAGACTTGTTTCGCTGGGCAGGCCTTGGGCCAGGGGAAGGGGAGAGTACTAGGCTGGCCTAGAGGGAGATGGGGCTGGCCCAATAGGGAGAGGGAGGGAGAAAAGAGTTGGGCCGAAAAAGGAAGGAGTCCAAAGGAATAGGATGTTTTGTAATTTTATAGGAATTTGTATTATGGAATTTGAATGAGATTTTGATTGGACATTAAATTCCAAAATTGTAAAGGGACTGTATAAATGGACATTTAATTTTGAGTTTGAATTACAATTGGACTGTTAAGTGAGCTCTTGAATTTAATCTGGCATTTAGATGGGCAAGGATCAGACTTAGAGATTTCCCCGAATTTAATCGGATGGATGGACCGCGTTACCGAATCAACGTTCGATATACGAATTCATCGGTAGTCCTAGGATTCCGAGGAAAGGACTAAATTAGGGAATTTTGAATGAAATGATTTATGAGGAAAAAGGATCCTAACAGAGAAAATTTCGATTAAACAAAGTTGGGTTTAATATTCAATTGTGGTAGTCGAGGATGTCAAGGAGGGACGTGACATTTCGATAATTGACAATAGCTCTCGAGACTTTGATTAGAGAACCGCAATTACCAGAATAGATGGATGGTCGAGAAGACAAAAGAGGGATATTACCCCGAGAGGTGTTCAATTCTGGAAGAGGATCGATTTACGAAATTCGAACACTAAGGAATTCAATGCATGGCAAGAATTTAGGTTCTCAAGGATGGATTTAATCGAGATCTTTGGCACATAAATCTAAATACACTCTAAGAACCAAATTTTTGAAAATAGGTTTTTAAATAAAAAAAATTTCGACTGGCGAAAATCGGGGCGTTACAGTATTGTTAATTACTATTCCTAAAGTAAAACGTTGGATACCAGGGAGGAACCTGGTATCGATTATATTAAGAGGGAAATAAGCATGCTCTAGGAGTTTTATACTAGGATGATTCTATATAAAATTTAGAATTAAACTACATTTGAGTTTTGTATCTATAAATGCAATTAAATTGTTTATTATAGATTAAAAAAATATTTAAATATAATCTCCAATAAAATTTCATAGAGATGAATGTGCTAATAAAATAACTGATTAACAACCAATATTGCTAAAGACACATATTTTGATATAGTGTTAAAAGAAGGGCATCTTGAACATTGTTCCTATTTTGTGCATGGAATAAGTTCATTTGAGGTTCCTTAACTTTAAACCGAATCCGATTTTCATCCTTGAACCTAAAAACCAAATATAACCGGTCCATGAACGGTCAAAACCGGTGCAAACAAGGTCTCTTGGCGGTTTGGAAGACGGTTTTGGCTGATGTGGCACCTACGTGGCTGGTTTGAGTAGGTCTTCGTTCCACGTGACATTAACATGGCAATTTGATCCCAAAAAAAATAAAAATTATGGGCCCACAAGTCAGCTATACACAAAAGATAATTAAAAAATGATGGGACCCACGTGAGCCCCACATATCATCCTCACTCCTTCCTTCTTCCCTCTCCCCTCTCTCTCTTTTTCCTCATCCTCACTCCTCTCTTCTTACCTCTCTCCTCTCTTCATCATCTCTTCCCAGGCGGCGGACAGGCAGGTGGGCGGCAAGGAGAACGGCGGAGCATGCGAGCGAGGCAGGCGGCAGGCGGCAACCTCGGCAAGGCAACACCCTCGTCGGCGCCTTCCCTCTCTGACGGTGCCTCCATCATGACCCCCGAGTGCGGAGACTAGAAGTGGATTCCACCGACTTCTCTTTCCTCTACTGTCTCTCTGTTACTTCCAAAGACCAAACAAAACTCGGGTAGAAAAAAGAGAGGAGGAGAGATGGGAAAAATTAGGAGCCCTAGATTTCGGCGGGTTGGCTACAGCGAGGAGGAGGGGGAGGGATCGACGGACGGATCTGGTGGGTGTAGGAGGTTGGGTGGGGACGACGAGATCTATGTGGTGGGGAGGAGACGGGACGAGGAAGAAGAGGAGGAGGAGGGGAACGGGGTAAGAAGGGAGGCGACCGGGTCACCGTCGTTCGCGGCCTCCGTGCTGGTGACCGAGGTAATTGCAGTGGCGGTGGGGCATGTGCTTGTGGCAAGGCGGAAGCTGAGGCGCAGCGCGACACTGAGGGAAGGAGCCAAGGAGGTGTGACGGCTCACGCGGCTGGCCCAGGAGCTGCAGGAGGAGTTGGAGCTGGCGAAAATGGAGTTGGCACGCGCGTACTACAGAGCTGTTCCCGGGTGTCGTGCACGCGCGCGGAGATGGTGGATGAGGCGATGTGGGCATCGCCAACGATGGTTCCGGCTCAGGCGGAGGTCTGGCCTCTGCCCCTCTGTGTCGCCCGCCGCCGCTCCGCCCTTTTCCTTGCAGTGCAGGGGAGAGAGAGGGGATAGAGAGAAGAGGGAGGAGTGAGGATGACATGTGGGGCCATATGGGCCTCACCCTTTTTTAATTATTTTATGTGTGTAGCTGACACGTGGGTCCATGGTTTTTATTATTTTTCGAGGATTGAATTGCCACGTAAACGCCACGTCAATGCCACATGGGACGATGACCTAGTCAAACCAGTCACGTAGGCATCACGTCAGCCAAAACCGTCTTCCAAACCATCGAGGGACCTCTTTGCATCGGTTTTGATAGTTTAGGGACTGGTTGTATCTGGTTTTTGGGCTCAGGATGAAAATTGGATTCTGTATAAAGTTAAGGGACCTCCAATGAACTTATTCCTTTGGGTACCTTATACGCAGCTGACTGACATAGGATGTTTTTTTGGCCTGGGCTTAAGTTAAGCCAGTTTTATTCAGCATAAAGCCATGAAGGGGGAAGCTCTATAAATTTGTGAAGGCCTAGGTGACAACTGATTGGGCTGGAGCCGGAAGTGCATGGGCCAAAAAATCGAACAGTTTGGGCCAGAAGACAAGAACATCCGGATGGGCCAAAATTAACAGTTTGGGCCGAAAGAAAAGAAACGTATGCGAGAAAATTTTGGCTTCGCCCGGACTCGAACCGGAGACCTTCAGTGTGTTAGACTGACGTGATAACCAACTACACCACGAAACCGATGTGATATTGCTTTGAGAAATCATTTTAACTATGTTTTAAATGTTTAATACTCTTATGTTTTACTACTTTGGTTGCTTTGAGAAATAAGTTATAAATAGAAAAGGTGCTAATACTCCTAACTGAATTCTTTCACCCGAAATTCCTATATTCTATGCTTGACGATCCCAAACGGAAATACACAGTTTTGTCCCATGGGATAAACCATTCTCATCAAATCCCATTTGCTAAATTCAGAGGTATAAAAACAGAGGGGCTTGTACTAGTAGGAATAGCTTGTAACACGACACGGCCAAATTACACCAGCAACTAGTAGGCGTACAACAACAAAAGAAGTAGTACTACATGCATAATCTCCTCGGCTGCATGCGTCCATCCGGGTTCACAGCTGCGCTTGGAATATGGTGACGTGGCGCAGGCGCTGCACCATGTCGGCCACCGAGCCCATCGCCGCGAGCAGCGACACGACGAGCGCGCCGACGTTGAGCGCCTGCAGCGCCACCCACTTCCGGCTGCCTCGCTGCACCTTTGCCTGCGCCATGTACATGGTCACCGGGAAGTACACCGTCAGCGGCCAGAACGCGACGGCGCCGAGCAGCCCGAGCACCGCGTTGAAGAACGGCAGCACCAGCGACACCACCGTCGTCACTGCCACGAACGCCGTGCGCAGCACCAGCTTGCACAGCGTGAACCGCACCACGCGCCCGCCGCCCAGCGGCACCGCGTACTCCCTGTGGAAGAACGCCGACTCCGGCCACCGGCTCGCCAGCCACTTCTCGTAGCACGCGAACACCGGCTGCGCGTACACCTGGTACGCTCCGACCAAGTGGACGACGACGGCGACGTTGGCGATATCGACGAGCCAGAACGGCTCGAGGAAGCCGGTGAGGACGTTCCCGGGTGCGGCATTGCCGAACGCCGCGTACCCGACGCACCCTATCGACACGTAGAAGACGGTCGTGACGCCGATGCCGTACAGGCTCGCCCTCTTCATCGTCACGTTCTCCGACGGCGGCGACTTCACCGTGTCCTGGATCTCGATGAGCAGCATGGAGTAGGTGTACGCGAAGGCGATGTTCCCGAGTGCCTGCAAAAAGTGCCATGCCTTGGTCGACGCCGTGACGCCGCCGGCGCCGACCCTGACGCCGAGGAGGGTGCCGTGCGCCGCGCCGTGCGACGCGACCTTGGCGGCGCTGAGGAAGAGCCCGACGAAGGAGTAGGTGAACGACATGACGGCGGCGACGACGGAGATGAGCGTCACACCCTCCAGGCTCGGGCACTGGGACAGGACGACCTCCGCGAGGCCGAACAGCACCATGTACATCGTCCCGGACGCGCCGCAGCTCGCGTCCGGCCCCTTGTAGTGGTGGCAGTTCGTGCGCACCACTGACCTGCGCTCTCACAGCCCAAATCCTACATGTTACTGAACAAAATTTGCAAGATTTTTCAGGGTGGTCAAGAAGCCGGAGCTTACATGATGCTTGTGGCGGTCGTGATGGTGTAACCCACCATTGCGCCCCAGAGAATCGCGTACTGCGCAATACCACACACGACCACGTCTCGAGGCCCTACACATGATCGACCAAAGCAACGTTCTCGTCAGAATCGTAGAGATTTTGCAACAGAAAATGCAGGCAAGTTTCAAGGTTGGTTGGTTGGTTCGTTTGCTACCGAGGCATGAGCGGACGACGTCCATGTAGGTGTAGTTCCGCTTGCCATGGACGGGGTCCGGCGTGCGGTAGCAGTCGCAGAGGAGGACGGCGGTGTAGTAGGTGATGTAGGCGCAGCCGACGAGGGCGATCGGGCCGAGCACCCACCCCATCTGAGCCACGCTCCACGGCAGCGCCAGCACGCCGGACCCGATCACGGCTGTGATGGCGTGCGTCGTCGCCGTCCATACCGTTCCTGTGAAAATAAAAGAAAGTTCAGTCTCGTCAGTGCCTGAATGTCTGGCAGGTCACTGTCATTTACACTTCGTGTAACATTCTTGCGTTCTTGGAACACCTGGTTGATTAAGCATGAACATCAATAAAGATGCAGTGCGTTGAAGAGTTGCCATATCAGCCCGGCTAAAAAGAGATCGCCAGATCATAGATCAATTACAGTGGGCATGATGCAACATAGCACAAGTCAACTTCCCAGTAGTGTAAGAAGTCGTCATTTTTTCAGAAGGATCTCCAGGATTGCATCATGTGCCATAAACAAAGAACCCGTTTGATCTACTGCCCATGCGCTGGATACCATAACGTAAAGCAGACCAACTAACAGGAGTACAAATAGAGCAACAGGTTCATATATTACGCATATGATTTAATCACCGTGTCCTAAAGCAGTAACACTTAAAACAACTAAAGAAATATTTGTTGTGTTACTTGTGTTAAACTAACGCAATCATTGCAAATGTATAAACAGACTCTTTTGAACAACGTAAGCATGCACATGAATGAAAACACATATAGTAATGCTCTGGTGGTCTATGTGGAGTATGATGTGGTATCCCAACCAATATGCAACAGTTAGAAATCAGGCACTTGCTCCCTGATGTAAAGTACTAACAGGGCTAAAGTACAGTCAAACTTTTGAACCAGTAAAATTCCTTAATAACAATAGACAATTGCCATCATGTCCTCACCAGAAATCCTAGTCTTTGACATCATGTACTTAACTGGTCAGTGTCAAGACTGCTTAATGGTCCGCTCTTCATCACAGCCTATGATAGCTAGTCACAACTCACAACAGTACACCCAAGATAACCAGAAAAAAAACAGAGTAGTAGTACAACAAAATATGCACTATGTTTTACTTTAGTACCATGAAAGCTATTTGTCGAATTAGGATTCCTGATGTAAGTGGAGAGAGCACAAGCTGCAGGTTAATTTGCAGCCATCCATCAATACCTAAGCATTGCCCCCCCACACAAAGAAGAAACATTCCAATAGACTATTGCCAAAATAAATAGTGTTTTCCATTCTTTCTGGGATTCCAATATAACAGTAGGATAATGATTGCACATTTTGAAATTCTGCCTATAATCCTGGAGCATGAGTACCGTTGTACCGCATAACAGTAGTAAAGCCAAGGCCACTTGGACACTTGGTAGGGTATACACTATACAGTAGAGTACAGGCAGTGCCTGCCAAGTCACTGGCGATTTGGATCTTGCAAGAGGTTGAGTGCTGTAACTAGATGGGAATTAGGATCCAGTTCCTGCATAAATACTATGCCACTAACACTGTTACTATCCCTCACGTTGTCCTAAAAGCAGTGGTAACAGAAGCTTGACGCAATGGATTTCGCATTTTCAGGTGTTGGCTTTATTCAATAATGCTAGCATATATGCAAGATGCCTCTATTAAATCTATCCCGAGTTTCAGGGATGTTGCTGCAATGCTGTGACGAGTGTTGTGTAAAACGGAAGAAAGAATATGTGCATATTCAGGAGTGTAACATCTCATTAGCTAGACATGCACCCAAGAAACAAGACATGTAAAAGGGGACAGCTCTGGATCCTAAAAGAGGTGGCTATGTTGCTGATTGGAAATATAAAATCTTGGTCCTGTTTAAGTGAAATCACTCCCTGTTAGAAACATAGATATCTAACTGAATCATGGCATTTCCAATTTATTAAGATAAAACACCAAAATAGGCGTCGAATTCTTTATATGGCAGTGTTTAATAAGATAAGTGTAAACTCCCTGCCTCTGCATTTGCAGTGTGTATTTGTTTAGTTCTCCCAGTACGCACGGCGTAAACAAAATGGAAAGGAAGGATTTGACTTTCAGTGCCCATGCATGCGTGTACGCTCCATCAGACGGCTTGGACAGCAAAATCATGCAATGACTAATTCCAAATCAGTTTTTTTGCATGTACTTGGAGAAGCAAAACGAGAGAGTCCTACAAGGTTTCGAAAGGGGATGCAAAAGACAACCGCATGTTCCATAGCGCTCTGAAGTTTGAAAGCGCCTTTCCAGTGGGTACACATCTGGCTAGCTCTCACTTGAAAGCGAGGCACAAGTCAATGGCCACCCTCCAAAGTACGCCAGCAATGCACGTTTCTGTCCAAATTCAGCAATGACAGAGGCTTGTAGATCTACCGCACTCGACGGCATGCGGTGACAATGCTCTCGAGGATATGAACTTAAGTACTAAACTACGATGAACAACAGAACAGAGTTTCAGAGTAAACAGCAGCTAAATACTCTGCATGAAACATGAACGGTTCAGGTGCCTCCCTAGCAGAAGAAAGACAAGCAGGGTAGCCGTAGGATAGTAGGATTTTCGGCGGCGGCGACGACGACGACGACAGTGCAAACGCAAACTGGAAACAGAGAGGATCCTGAGAATTACCTGTTCTGACGCGGCCATCGTCGTCGACGGCCACCTCCTTCCTCTCCACCTTCTCCACGTCCATACTCTCTCTGTGTACGTTTCCCTCTCTCTGTCCCCGGCCTCTCTATCTGAGCTGAAGGATTTGAGCGAATTCTGAAGTCTGTGCGCTGCAGCTATATATAGAGCTGGCGAGCTTTTGCACCTGACCTGTTTTCCACTGTAGATTCATTCTTTTAATACGCTCACGAAACCCCACGAATCCTACTACCTCAGCCGCTCAGCGTCCCCTGTAGAAAAGGAAGGTTTTCCACGTCATTTTTTTTAGTAGCAATTACTACTATCAGAGTGCACGCCTGTTGCATTTAGTTGAACCTACCATTTTGTGAACAAGGTGTTCATAAATGTGCAGAAGCAGAAGTTCTGGTGACTTTATGAATCTGGTTAGTCAATTAGGATGAATCTGGTTAGGCTACAGGGATGTATCTGGTAACCACCGGATTGAAAAATCTGAACTTATACCTTCGGCAGTTGAGTTAGTGAGCTTGTCCATCTGATTTTGGTATTTTTCCAAATATCCCTGAAGAGAAGACAGTGATGGGCGATGGTCATCCAGATAGTTTATTAAAATGAAGTGCAGGACGCCTGCACTTCAAACTCTTGAAGGCTTGACCCAAAAGGAAAGCCGTCTTTTGCTTCATCGTGCGGCCACAACGGAGCACACATGACATAGCTACAAGCCGCATGAATCATGAGACTGCTGCTCTTCTCCTCACATCTATCATCGTGAGATCATCGTCCATGTCATGACGGTTGACGCCACCAAAAGAATTTCAGGTTCAGAAACAGCACATTGTTTCTTGCGATTCACTCGAAAAACAAACACGGCTCGTAATTCATGGCCGGAAACCATCAAAGTTTGCTGCATGCTTCCAAAACCATCAACATTATGTACACCCTGTAATCTGCCTATCTATGGATTATATTTATGGATATGTGCTGTTGTGCAACTGTGCAACAGCTTGTCTTGCTAGCTCGTGCCAACGCAGCCAAACAGCCTCACGTGTCGTCAGTGACGAAGCTTAACACCTGAAAGCTGGGCTAGATGGGCCAGTTCGGGTCCACATAAGAACACCAATTAATCTACAGACGCCAACGCCATGAACCCATGAGAGGTTGGGCCGGCTTACAAAATACAACCCCAGGCCAAGGCGAGTTTTTTTATTTTTAATTTTATTTATTAAAAGATTTACAAAAATAATTTTCTATTTTGAAAATTTACAAAACTAATCGTCCATCGCCCACTGGGAGGGCGTTTTTTAAAAATCGCCCTCCTAGAGGGCGATTTAAATGACGTGACACACAGCCGTCACGCCAGGGAGAACGGTCGTCCGAGGGGGGGCGGCAATTTTGCAGGCGGCCCCCTCGCCGCCCTCTAGGAGGGCGATTTTTCACTGTTGGGGGGGCCGCCTGCAGAGGGCAGCGAGGGATGGCATTTTTGCAGGCGGCCCTCTCGCCGCCTTTTGGAAGGACGATTTTTCACTGTTGCATTAAGTTTTGAAAGTTTTAAAGTTGTTTTTGTAAATATAATTTTGAAGTTGTCGTTGTAAATAGAGTTTTTTTTAGAAATACTATTGTTGTTAAGTATAGTTTTTTGTTGTTATTAATACAAATTAATTTGTTAAGAGTTGTTTTTAACTTGTTATTAATTAATTAATGACATATATTTTATAATTGATTAATTATAATTTGTAAGTTGTTTTCATCATTAAGTTTGTAAGTAGTTTTTGTAAATATAATTTTGTTATAATTGATTAATACCCATTTTGAATTGAATGTTTGGAGAAACACATCGGATTTTTAATTTATTAATTTTAGATATATCCATTTTTAATTTAGTAATGTACAGAACTTTTTTTTTAATTTGGTAAGAATTGTTTTTAAGTTGTTAGTAAATAATTAATGACAGAATTGTTTATAATTGATTAATTATAATTTATAAGTTGTTATTATAATTATAATTTATTTTAATTGACTAATACACATTTGTAATTGCATATTTGGATAAACATATCGGAGTTATAATTTAATAATTTTAGATATATCCATTTGTAATTTATTAATTTGTAGAACTTTATTTTGTTTATCGGTTATTTTGGGAAATTCCAAAAATCACTTTCGGATAGGGCCAAAAATTTGTAGAAGCGAAAATTGATTCTGTCTATTTCAAAAATTCCGAAAATCGTTTTCGCAGGACTCAAAAAATTTCGAATTCAC
>BDMV01000001.1:61459860-61574654 GCA_008326285.1 Oryza officinalis
GCAACATTATTCATCGATACACCATACAACTACCAACTCGTGCATACTACTGAGTGCAACGAGGCCACTTTCCCTTCCTCTGTGCATCGGGATTCTCCTCCATTGCTGCCTTCGCTCGCCGCGCACGCTCAAGCTTCCGCTCCCGCTCCTCCCTGTACGCAGCAACACGCCTCCTTTCTGCCTCAGCCTTGTGCTCTTTTTCTGCGGCCTCCTCCTTGCGTCTCTGCTCTATCTTCTCCTTGCGCTCTGCATCCCATTGCCGCATGTACTCCAAACGCTCCTTGTTTTGCGGCTTGATCTCGGTGTCGATCCACTGCTCAAAATCACATAGCGGTGGAGGGGTCTACAACAAATGTAATGTTTACTAACCAAATAAGTTGTTGAAGACTACTTCATACACCAAATAATCATTACAAAACATCAGTTCCTCACCATTAAGTTAATGCGGCGTATGTCAGGTGTTGGCTCAAACTCAAAATTGGCACACATCCAGTATCTCTGCATGTACGTCTCCTCTTCATCGGACTTGGCTACCTTGCAAGGATCACCGCACCAGCACATGGGCACTGGAACACCGCTAGGCAAAGGCAATGGGTCGAAGGCATTTCCAGTCTTCGGGCGATAACTACAAGTTAACAATAAATGAAACACCCTAACCCGTTAATCTAGGATTCCTCATTTCATGCACAACGAATAACACATAATATCACAGAAACGATTTATGTTACCTTGACTTGGTAGCTTTTCCACGCCTTGGCATCCTACAGTTTTAAAAAACAACTATCAAATATTGTAAACACCCTTAATACTTCTCATTGTACGGTCAAATATAGTACTACTACAAACCAAACGTGTGCACAACAAATCTAGCCTAAAACTATTGACACTTCTAAGTGCTACAGATGTACTCACAAATTTCAACATATCTACTCACAGTGCTACAGATGTACGTGCTACAGATCTACTCACAAATTTCAAATACATGGTAATTACACTAGTATGCGACACAAAATATAACCATACGTCGGGATATTGTACTAACCTGCGATCGAATAAGCACAGCAACAACGCTTCGCGACTCTTCTCCTTCTTCCTCACCTCTCTTTTTTTTCGTTCAATTGTGACCGGTTAAAATGACCACTTCCTAGGGCCATTGGATGAAGAGCGTGTATTCGAACCTATGTAATATATAGTGGAGGAAGGAGAGGCACATATCCATCTAACGTGAGTTCAGCAGTAGCGTGGATTTGACAACACGTTCACGCGGCAGCGCAAATTGAATGATTGTGTCAAACAAAGCATCGGCAAAAGCTGAGTCCGGACGCCTTCACGCGCCAAAAGATGATAGCGACGTATCGTAAGCGTCAGTCACGGGCCAAAAACTGGTAGGGACCAATCGTAGCCCTCTGTTACGCGCCGAAAGTTTTTCGTCGTTTCGTTGAGTAGATGTATAAGTAGTTCTAGCACAGTACGGACGACGGTAGGCCTATGTACTAATCAATAGAGGCAATGCAGCGGTAGCAGAATTATAAAAGTAGTACTGGATCACAAAAATATAAACCAGAAGAACTGTATGTACAGACACACTAGAGGTGGACCACTACTGCCGAGCCCTCTTGCCCCTGTCTCTCCTACCCTGGGCCCTAACGTGTCCCTGCGAGTACGTCAAACGGTCCGGTGGTACGGCACGAGCTGCCCGTCCCTCCGGTACTGGTGTGTCCGCTGGCTGCTCCTGGGTCTGCGGTGGTGGAGCTCCGCCAAGCTGTGACGAGCCAAGTATATCCTGCTGTGTCGCGTCCTCCAAGTCGTCGTTGTAGAAATGGTCGCTAGGACCAGCCCCGCCAGCGTGTGAAGAGGACGCTCCTGCACCAAAGATCCCCGCCTGAAACCCTGTGGGAGGAATGACATAAGATTCATGGAAGTAAAAAATTTTTGTATGAACGAGTACAACGAACGTGAATAACGGATCACGCATGCTCACCTAGAGGGACACGCGGCTGCATGTCTGGACGAGGGATCGACGCTCTGTGCGACGAACTACTAGCTCCAGCGAAGGCGTGGGAAGGCAGAGGGGGACCTGCGTGTGTGTTTATTTTGTTGTGACGTGGTCATGTTAGTGATAATAAATCAAATATTATGGAAATAATCTATGGGCATAGCAGTACCGTGGGAAGCCGCTGCTGAAGGTCGCACAACGTCGGCCCTAGGGGCGCGTGGCCGTGCTGGCTGTGGACCACCTGGAGGTACCGCGTCCACGGCACTGCGACAAGAGAAGAAGCGCATCACAGCGCTCATCTTCGACTGCATCCGGTCGAACGTCAGCCTCTGCTCAGGTTCACTGAGGTGTAACCCAGCGCCCAACCTGACTAGCACCGAGTTAATATCGGCGTTGACCGCTCGTGCAGCGTCGGCCTATTCACGACATATGAAAGCATGTCAGTATCAATCCAAGAAATAAATGAAACAAGCGAGCATAAGTTCAACGTACCCCCAAGAAGTACTCTCGGTCACGGTGCGTGGGGTACGCGTCCGTGACAGCGGCAACGTGTGGCTGTGGAGCGGCTGGAGTGTACGTCACACGAGCACGGGTGCGAGGTAAGTACCAGCGGAGGTAGTCACGGTAGTGGTCGTCTGTGTGTGGAAAGATCTCGTCGATCACCTCCTCCGGTGCTAACAGCCAGTCGTCCACGAACTGCTGTACGCGTGGTGCCCACAGTGTGCCGGCTAGCTGTCCCCGGCGGGTCAACCTGCGAAGAGAATGCACTTAGATAGCTCAATGAATGTAGAAACATCATATGTGTAATTTAGATGCATTGTACTCACGAGTGGTCTGCAGGGAGGACAGTAGGCGCCATGTCTCCGGGGAAAACCTGCCTCAGCCCAAACTGTCGCATCACCCGCTGCGGGCAGTGAGGCTCGACGAAGATGTCGAACACCATCGGCATCGTTGTGAGCCAGTACGCCGCGTCACGTGTGTAGAGGGACGAAAGTCCAAGTGGTGCTCTCGCTGCCACCGCCTGCTGCGTGTACGGCTGCCAGACGACGTCGTTGGGCTGGAGACGGTCGAACTCGAACACGAAGTCCGGGTAACCCCATCTGACCTGCACGTGGGCGTAACGACGCTGCGAGATACAAATATGGTACAAATATAATTGATTGTTACAGACGAACGTGAAAGAAAATGGACGGTGCAATGTGCGAAAGAACTACTCACCCCACGTCGACACCAGTACGTCCCATCGTGGGGCCGTCCTCCGGCCACTCCGCGCTGCGTCCTGTCCCGTATGGTGTGGGGTCCACCACAGGACGTCCTATGGCAAACCTCTCAGCTGCCCAAAGCTGAATCAGCAGAAGAGCGCCCCCGCGTCGGTCTTCGTGCACGCCTCACAGAGGGCACGGTAGGTGGCCGCTAGCACTGCTGACCCCCAGCTCCACCTAGGCACATTGCCTAGCTCAGCATCCGCGATGCCACGTGCGTAGTGGATCAAACCCTTGTCCACAGCGTGGCCTGCAGTGCTGGTGAACATCACCCATCCGAACAGCCAGAGCAGGTACGCCTCTAGGGCGCGTCGAACTGAGTACTCATCGGCGTCCGGGTGGAGCTGGTCAGCCTGTAGCAATGAACCAAATATTAGTACAAATGAATATATTTGTTCAAAAAACCAAAAACCCGTTCAAACTTTGAACTTACGGTGAACTGAAGCAGCCAAGCCTTGCTTGGCCCGGCAGTAGTGTACGGGTGTAGGCCAGTGGGCGGAGGTACACCCGGAAGGCGCATCACGTGCGCGAAACGCTCCGTGAGATCCTCCTTCCATCCCCCAGCACCGTCCACAGGCCCAACAGCGTCTCCAGCGAGAGGTAGACCCAGGAGGTACGACACGTCCTGTAGTGTCGGAGCCATCTCCCCACAGGGAAGATGAAACGTGTGCGTCTCGGGCCTCCAGCGGTCTACCAGAGTGGCAAGGAGAGACCGGTCTACATCCCAGCGCCTCGCTGGGTCTCTCTCGTCCGCCCCAGCCTCAACAAGCCTACACAGTGGTAGGAGCCCTGCCTCACGCAACCTGCGTATTGTAAACCTCACACATTAGTACCAAAAAAGTATTACTGCGGTCAAATATGATGATTTAAAGTTTGAACGAGCTGTACCAGGGAACGTGTCGCGGGTCAACATGCAGCAACTGGCGTGAAGTACGTGGGCGGAGGGTGCCGAGCTGCGCACCCTGCACGGCAGACATGTACGAGCGGTGGTTCCTGTCGAGGCCACGGCTGAAGAGCTCAGGTGTGTCGTCAGCCATACCTGCATGGCAAATTATGATTAGAAAAATAGTAAAAATTACTTACACATAGTTAGGAACAGTACAAACAAATATTACTTCAACACAATGATACAGAGTTTACGACAACATTACGGTGCTACATCAAATTGTTTGCAAGTCTAGCTTACATTACATCATTGAAATTACATGATACGACTACTTAGTTCGAATACTCATTACGATACAATATCGGTCTACTTTATGGTTCCTAAACAATATTAGACCATTGCATCCCCTGCTGCACGAGGACGCCTGGGACGTGCTCGCCTGATTGTTGTTCCTTCCCCAGGTGGTCGGCTTCCATCACCTGCCTCTCCAGATGGATCGTCATGCGAAACGCTCGGACCCTCCGCATTCTTCGGGCATTTCTTGTAAGTGTGGTCGCGTTGATCACACTTGCTACAACGTATAGTCCTACCACCAGTTTCGGCCTCGTCCATGTCATTTCTGATGCGTCTTGTTTGACGCCGGCCCTTTTTCACCCTTACCTTGGATGGATCCGGAATGTAAATAACTTGGGGCCTCAGAGTTGTGTAAGATCCAGTGATCCCGAACCCATATATCTCCTCACTCCATGTATGAAAGATTGCTTCTTTCTTGAAATAATGTGACACGTACACATCGGGAAGTATGCCACAATCACCTGCTGCGGCAAGTACGTGAGAGCAAGGCAGGTGTCGAAGCTTTGGCTTCATACAGCTGCAACTGCATCCACCATCGGCCTTAAGGACACATTCCTGTACGCCTTGCTTGCGGTAGATACCCCGCCTGCTCCTATCAACACACATTATTTCATACCGATGTACTTTTGTGCCTTGAGGAACAACTCTATGCCTCTGTGCCTTGGCAATTTTATCTTCCATGTACTTAGTGACTACACTGCCAAATATTATCTTGTTATCAGCCATTGAGGGAAAAATTTTGTTGTATCGATCCCTGAAGTAGGCATGTGTGCCGTGAAGGATAAATTCGACAATACCAACCAACGGGAGTTCTCGCACTCCTCACATTACCCAGTTGTAAACCTCGGCCAGATTAGTTGTCATTATGCCATACCGAGAACCATCGGTGTCGTACAGCAGAGACCACTTCTCCTTTGGTTCGTTCTCAATCCAATGGGTGAAATTTCGGATAGATGATCCCGACCTCCTTCTCATTGTGGGTGGATCGTCATGCAGTGGACCAAGAGGTACGGAAGGCTCGTCAACTTCAGCTTGTGGCCGACGAGATTGCTCGTCTGTTTGCTTACTTGTCAACTCATCCAACCTTCTCCACAACTCATTAAATTTCTTCTCTTGATTCTGTGCACAGAGCCTCTTAAAAAGATCCGTCAGATGCTTGTTCTTGAATTGCTTGTAGAAATTAGCACCCATATGACGCATGCACCACCTACTACGTACATCGGGCCACCTTGCTGGAATTCCCTTCTCATACCAACCGTTCTTCAGGTATTCAATAGCCCGCAACATGCCTGCATGGCGATCATGTATAAGGCAAACATTGGGTCTCATACGGACAACCGCCATGTGCACTCTTTCCAGGAACCAGTACCAGCTTTCAGTGTTCTCGCTCTCTACAAATGCAAAAGCCATAGGTATCACCTGATTGTTCCCATCAGCTCCGATCGCTGTCAATATCTGACCACTGTATTTACCGGTCAGAAATGTTCCATCTATGCATAGTACAGGACGACAATGCACAAAAGCGTTGATGCAAGCACCCAATGAGAAAAATGCTCTTTGCAGCACACTGTTGGTAGGATCATGAACCGATGGAAATGTATGGATGTCATAGTAGGTATTACTATTCCTCTGTGCAATGTTGCCTAACAGACGAGGCAAATTATCGTACGATGCTTGAAATGTGCCATACCTCATCTCTATAATCTTTTGTTTGGCCCTCCAAGCCTTGGCATAACTTATGGTGTACTTGTATTTGTTTTCAATGTGGCTAATAATTGATCTTGGTTCAAAGCCACTGTTGGAGACAACACTGCTATACATCTCACTTGCAACAAAAGCTGTAGTGATGTTGCGGTGATACTTTTCCACCCCTTGTAAGTGGCACTGATGCTCGGCCACTATGCTAACTTTCCAATAATCAAACCATTTACCCTTATATGCATGGACGCGCCATGGACAATCTTCCCTCACGCACCTTACTTCGTACACATAGTTCGTTGACTTGACCACCCTAAACTCTCTCTGCAATGAGACCGCCCAATGCTTCACAGCCTCCTTCATATCCTCCTTATGAGCATACCTAGCACCCTGAATTACCTCGTTCTCCTTGTATTCCCAGGGTGTATGTTGCCCCTCTGAGACAACAAGTCCTGAGAAGTCCTCTTTTGTCCAATCAGTGGGCATTACATCGTCTTCCTCATCGGATGACAAGTCGCCCTCCGCTTGCTCGTTATCCGAATCTTCCCTCTCCATTCCATCGACGATTGTACCGACTATCTCCCCCTCATCCGCCATGCCCATGGCCTGCACGACCCTTGTTTGATTTTCGTCATTGTTTGATGGTCCTACACAATCGCCCACCTGGCTAGGACCCTCAACATTTTCGGTTTCTATTCCAAGGTTTCTATCTTTTTCATGCACCGAAACAAAAATAACAAGGGGCCATGAGCGTTCAAAAGCCATCTCCACATACCATCTCCAAGCATCAGTGCTATCCATGGGCATTAGTTCCCAAAAATAACCTTCTGTTGCACGACTCACTACAACAGATACTGACATTGTGTTGACTTCTGGGTCTATTCTAAATCCTCGCAGCAACCAACTATAAATTGACTGAAATGTTCTCTCGCCAGGCCTATCGATGCCCTTCGATGTCATTCTAAAATCTGACAGATCAACACCATCTTGACCAAATCTAAGGTTGCCTTGACCGTGTACTAGCTGAAACATGACCTTACTTGACATTCTGCCTAATGTAACAAAAAAATAGGTTAACTAACTTTCAAACATAACCACCGGATCTAATGTCGAATTCATCAATATGTATTACGCCATAAGTTAAAGTTTCTGAAAATGTATTATCTGTCCTAGGTCTCAAATTCTACAAATCGGATACGTGCTCCAGATATATCATATAACTCAAATATATAGTTTGCACTATGTCCTAAGTCTCAATTTTTATAACTGTCCTAACTCAAATATATAGTTTGCACTAAACCCTAAACCCTAACCCTAAACCCTATACCCTAACGCTAAACCCTAAACCCTAAACCCTATCCTTTGTTCTTAAATTATACAAATATATGACAGTACAGCTAAAATGCAACGTAAATTTCAAAGAAAATATTGTATTTACCTACTGTGGAGTCAAAAAATGGACAGGGCTTCGCCACTTTCCTTCAGCTCTCTCTCACCCCTCTCTCCTTCTTTTTTTTTCTGGATTTTTAGTGAATATAATAAAAATTTGCAGAGGGGGAGGGCATATATATGGGGGGGCTAAAAATCGTCCTCCCAGAGAACGTTAAGGGGGTCGCCTACAAAACCGGCACGGGCAAAAATCGCCCTTCCAGAGGGCGGCGAGGGGGCCGCCTGCAAAAGTGCCATCCCTCGCCGCCCTCTGCAGGCGGCCCCCCAGCAGTGAAAAATCGTCCTCCTAGAGGGCGGCGAGGGGGCCGCCTGCAAAAATGCCGCCCCTCCTCGGACGGCCGTTCCCCCGGGCGTGACGGCTGTGTGCCACGTCACTTAAATCGCCCTTTAGAAGGGCGATTTTTAAAAAACGCCCTCCCAGTGGGCGATGGGCGATTAGTTTTGTAAATTTTCAAAATAGAAAATTGTTTTTGTAAATCTTTTAATAAATAAAATAAAAAATAAAAAAAACTCGGCCAAGGCCCAGAGAAATACAAACACGCACGCGTCTACGTTAAATACAGAGTGGAGTACGTATCAACGTAGAGCCCACGGGGATTATTGCTCGAGTAAAATATGTAACAAGCAAGCACGTTTCGCATGCGGCGAGCCGGCGTGCGGCGTGCATCGCATCGACCGGTTCAGTTCTTGGCGGTGGTGAAGCGGTACGAGGCGTAGGAGAGCGTGGCGTTGGTCCAGCTGTGGTGGATCAGCTCCGCCTTGGCCTCCTCCCCGGCGGCGCCGAGCGCGACGTGCAGCGGGAGGAAGTGGTCCGGCGACGGGTGCGCCACCCTGCCGTGCGGCGCCTTCACCTCGTACCGCTTCACGTCGTCGTGCCTCCCGCCGAGCAGCGCCTCCTGCAGCCACCCGTCGAACTCCGCCGCCCACTGCGGCACCGGCGTGCCGTCGGGCCCCATCCTGCGGAGGTTGTGCGTCGCGCTGCCGGAGCCGAGGACGAGGACGCCGTCGTCACGGAGCGGCGCCAGCGCCCTGCCGAGCTCGTAGTGGTACGCGCCGTCGCGGCCGCTCTGCAGGGAGAGCTGGCACACCGGAACGTTCGCCTCCGGGTACATGAGCATCAGCGGCACCCACGCGCCGTGGTCAAGCCCGCGGCTGTGGTCTTCCTTCACCGGCCCGAACCCGGCTTGCTCCAGGAGCTCCTTGGTCTTCATCGCCAGATCAGGGGCTCCCGGCGCAGGGTACTTGAGCTGCATGCAACGCCATAATTCAGTAGACCAGACACTGATGCAATGACATTATTCAGTATGGTCAGAGATACTGATGTTATCGATCCGCGTATAACTTTTGCTTCCAGGAAACAAAACGTTTTCCATGCATGATGCATCCTTTTGAGCTGAATGGGTTTAAATTATGTTATTTAGTAATTGTTCAGTTGTATATAAGCAAATATTACAAAACCTTTCTATTGAAAAGTTATCATAAGCCAATGGATCTTCCTTACTTCAACCACACAACCACAGGAGCATGTATAATGGATAAATACTACATAGCAACTTCCCTTCGACGAAAAGGATTAGTAATAAGATGGGTAATCAAATCCTTATGGTGATACATATATACTACCTAACTAAATATTTTGTATGGCAGCTTTGATGGGTGCGGTTTCTCTGATAACAGGTTCACCCAAATTACCAGAGTACACAAAGCCCCATTATTCGACTGGCTTAAAAATAATTGCGGTAAATATTTACTCTTGGCCGTCTTAACCTCTACTAGTAATATCCACAACTATATTATGGTGTACTCTTCTTTCTTTTTTTATAACGTAAAGTAATATATTTTGAAACAGAGAAAGTATATACTAACTCAGATGCTGAACACGATTATGAAAAAAAAACTAAATTCAATAGCCATTTGGACATAGCTCACAGCAAAATCCTTGGTGACTGGGCGACCAATCCGGCGGATGCGAGTGACAAGCGCACTTTACCAACTTGTAGTAGTTTGGTATGCCCATTACCCACAAATATTCCCTAATGGGCAAGCGAGGCTTTTAATTGTGCTCTCACAAAAAACACAAGTCATATGTCTGCATCAGATGGGATGCTGGAGTTGGTAAAAAATCAGATCAGCTAAACTTTTGCATATTATAATGTAGGCATCTCTTCTACATGTTTCAGTGGTAGGACCTACTCCCATATTTAATAAGCTTATATAAGATGCAATGAGGATACTCTCTCGTGTTTGCATATCATCTAAATGATTACGAAAAATTTTGAAAAAAATAATATATGTGATATATCGCTCCACAACATACAAGTTAAAATTCAAATTCTACAAGTTGCAAAAAAAACAAATTTAATAGTGAATATACATTAATTAGCTAGTGTTTAATTTGTTTTTTTTTAACTTGTAGAGGTCAAATTTTAACTTATATGTTGTGGAGTGATATATCTTATATTAATTAAATTTTTTATTGTTTTTCATAGCTATTCGAGCGATATGCAAGAAACAAGTGGATATCCCCTCGAAGGTTTAAAATCCTACTTCACAAACTAACATGAAAGATCCATAATACTAGCATGTTTAAACAAGAGAGAATCCATTATATGCCACTGAGTTTGTCGCAGGTTTACTATTTGCACCGACTTTGTCATGTTTTACGATATGCCATTGACTTTTGTTTAACTTTTACGATTTATCATCGTCATCCAATTAGCCTCCATTAGTACTGTACAATTTTGTCCAAATGATCAAATAACACTAGGACAAATACTTTCAAATTTTGGATAAAAATTCTGAAATATTAGATTTTAAGTTTTTGGCCAAATTTTAGATATTTACAATCTCACGTTTATAATATGATATTTCAGAATTTTTGTCTAAATTTTGAAAATTTTTGTCCTAGAAATATTTTTGTCATTTGGACAAAAATTGTACAATACTAACAGAGGCCAACTGAACGATGATGATAAATCATAGAAGTTAAGCTAAAGTCAATGATATATTATAGAACATGACAAAGTCGATGACAAATCGTATAGTTGGGCTAAAATCAATGATATACAATAGATTTTCTCTTTAGTCTTTGTTTGTGCTCCAATCAGTCCTAAGTGATATAAAATATGCAGCACGAGATACCTAACTTCTCCATACATAATAAAGTAGTACAACATATATGGAGAAGTAATCTTTCCTATAATCAGGTTTCCCCTACGCCAGGTACGGGGTTCCCACACCCCGGTGGCAAGACGAGGTTACCGCGTGGTAACCGTGACAAATCTTACTTGAATATAAAATTTATCAAAATTTCACATTACTTGTATATATTTGAATTTAGTGAGATTACCGTGGTTTTAATGTTATTGTACCCTAGTGAAAAGCGCAATTACCACAGTAACCACGCCATTATAGCCCGGTTTAGTAGACCCTGCCTATGACTATGAACCTGGGGAGAAATGGTATCATACTGCCATGGTGCTACCTACAAGTAAATTCAGACAAGTTGCCGAACCAAGTTTCAGCAATCATGTACTATTGTGGTTTTCCGATAATCAAGGCAGAAAGATCGATTTCTTCCCAGATATTCTGCGCGGTTTGGAATCAAAACTCGGACATCCATCCAAATTTGACGTCTTCCCCTATAGCATGTCGGAAATCCCAATACCCAATCCTTAAAGTAAGTGAATAACGCCAAATGCCCAAATAGAAGGCGCATTCTTGGATGCTCGAATCAAGAAACCAACAACCAAGGTCCTATTTTGGCGGAATCGCTCCAAGTTATATGGCCATTTCTCAATCGGAAAACGAGAGGGATTCGATTTAGACAGAGGGAGGCGGACCTTGTACATGGGCTTGGGGAAACCGTAGAAGTCGTGGATGGTTTCGTTGTTGCCGCGGATGACGTTGACCGTCGGCGCGGCCGTCTCCCAGTGGCCCGACACGACGAGGATCGCCCGCGGCGGCTCCGCGCCCGCCACCGCCGCCGGCAGCCACGACTTGAAGAATCCCCGCACCGGGATCGTGTCGTCGATGGAGAGCGTGGGCGAGCCGTGCGACAGGAAGAAGGTGTCCATGGCGCCCTCCGCCGCGCGCCTGGTCGTCGTCCTCCTCTCGGTCTCGAGGCCGCTCCCCTGCTGCTCGTCTTCCCGCGTCGGCGTCGGCGTGGTCGCGCGCGCGTGCCCCGCGGCGGCCGGGTTGGGCTGCTTGGTTTGCCTCTGCCCCATCCTTCTCCTCCTTATACGGGGCCGGCGGCCGTGCGCGCGGTGCGGAGGATGAGTGTTATTTTGCGGTGTTTGGTAAGTTTGGTCGGTCAACGACTCGACGGTCTGGAACGCGGACCTCGCCTCATTTGGACTTCGGGATGTCGCTGCCGGCGCGTGCACGGGCGTGTAAGCAATGACGTAAGAAGGCGTACTGCATTGGAGGCGCGTGACGAGTGGAGAAGGCGGATTTCTGGAATCGGGCCTGGGCGCCTGACCAGGATGTTGTTGGAAAATAGAATGGGCTGTAACGGCTGTTATATCTCGCCCATCCTGGGGTAACTGTTGCACTGCGAGTCTGCGGCAGAGCCTACAGTGTTTGTATACGTGTACTCCTATTAAACAAGATGGTCATTATTAGCTACAGCGTCTGAGTCCGTGCATTGCTAGTGTGTTCAATAACGGATCTAGAAAAAAAATACCTGAGAATGTGAATAAACTAAACAAAACTATAATCCATCTCTCTCTCTCTCTCTATATATATATATATATGTTAAAAAAATTTAGTAAAGATTTTACGAGGGCTCTCATAATCCTATTGTCAATAGTGGAAGCTCGAGCCCTCACCGTCTTCATGTTAAATCCGTCACTGTGTGTTGGCTTGCTGTCAGCTCGTCCAACCGCAGATTATTACAATTTACTTCAATGACAACTAAAGCATAGTGGTTTTTTTAAAAAAAAATAAAAACAGAGTAAAAGATTTACCTTATTTCTTTGATAGAGAAGGTAAAACAATAACAAAAAGGAAAGTAGACATCAAAACACCAGCCCAACAGACAACACCTTATGAACACACCAAAATTAAACAAAACCAGACTACAAAGCACCTGAAACATCAGACACCAAAGCATAGAGCTAACTATTGACATTCATAAATCCAACAATCATTACTATAAATTACCATCAACAAACATATTTTCCCCCTACAAAATAGGAGTATCATTGTACAAGTGTTTTTGTCAATTTTTCGTTAGGTTTTCATTTATAGACCTCCGTTAAGTCTTCTAAACGATCCATTTTGCCCTAGAGATAGATCACTATGTGAGCACTTACATTCTTTTGCACCCATAGTAATATAACAACATATTGCCTCATTATCTGTCAAATTTGCACATGCAAATGTGGTTCAGTGATGAAGCTGAACGCCTGTTGCTGCCTTGCTGGGTTGGATGGGCCAGTTTTGGTCCAAATAAAAGGATTTTTTTTAAGTACCTCTGAGTGAATATGAGTCGTTTATTGTAGTGTGTTTCTGCTACACCTGTTAGATTGAGTAGTAGCATAGTAGAAGGGTATTTTAGAAAAAAATATACATGGCACTGCTATAAATACGTAGTTGTTGAAGGGTTTCATTTGTGTTGTAGCTAAATTTCATCGCCATAACAGAGTAAAGGGGATAAAAGCTTTTCAGCATGGCTAGGGCGGCTTCGCCGCTGCGGCCGCATTCGCTTCTCTCTTTTCCGCCAGCCGCCACCAGAAAAGCTTCGCCTCACCGGAAGGGCCACCTCCGCATGGACGCGGCGTCCACGAGATCGTGACGGCCACTGTCTTCGTGGGCGACGGGAGGGGCATCGGCTCGGTAATCGTCATGACGGACGTGGTCAAATGAACAAAAAAACTAGCATATAGCAGATCACATGCATCTGGGATTAATTACATTGATGCATGCAATTGGATAATTAAGTTAACTAGGGAGATAGCTGCGCGAATGCACGGGCATGTATTTTTGAGTGTTTTTTTACTCATTCGTCTTATTTAATGTTTTATTCAAATATGTGAAAATATAATTCACGCTCAAATCATCTTTAATGATAAACCAAGTAAGAACAAAATAAATTATTATTATCAATTTTTAATATAACTAAATGGTCGAATGTGCGTAAAAATTCAACGGCGTCATAAAATCAGAGATAGTGCAATTTCTTCAAAATTATTTTTATTTTCATTTTGAGATAGTGCAATTTCTTCAAAATTATTTTTATTTTCATTTCTTTTTTAAATCTATTTGTTAGATACGCATGTTTATAAATCAATCCTCAATGTGTCTAAAATATAAGTATTTTTGAATTTTAGGAATGTCTTTAAAATGCTACTTTGATTAATAATATTTATAAAAATAAGTTGTTTAGATAAAAGGAGTTACATTGTGTTTAATATCGTTTTTGTGTGATTGATCTTTTTAATTTTTTTGCTATTAATAGTCAAAGTTAAAAATATTTGACTTAGCACTATTTTAAATATGCTTATATTTTGAAACAGATGAAATATATGATAGCATAATCCATATATTAAATTGTTCTCTAATACTTCAGGACTGTTTATTGCATGCGAAGTGTTACAATATAGATCCATGCATGTGTCATATGTTTCTTATAATATAGTTCTTAAATTATGTTTAATTAAAAATAATGATTAATGCTTTTTATATATTAGCCAGAAAATAAGAGAGATTAGCTACTTAATTAATGTTTTTATATATTTAGTTGTTAGCTAGAGGAGATGAGAGGGGAGAGTCAGAGTGGGAGGGAGTATATACGTACGTACGTGCGTACGTATTTAGGAGGGGAATGTAAAGTATGTTATTTCTTTTACACCGAACATACGTTACTTGACACTTTTTTGACACGTACGGTACCATACGTTACTTACAGGGAGAGAGTAGATTGACCGATTTCGTTCTTTATTAAATATATAATAGATCCACTGAATTTAATTAGTAGGTTCATCTTAAAATGTCACGTGACGACATAAAAACGTTTATGAAAGTCTCATGTAACGGCTTAAGAACGTTTATTAGAAGTTTGATGGACTTTTAGTATATAATATACGTATTAGGAAGAGGAAAATGTAAAGTATGTTAATTTTTTTTTTGACACGAAACATAAGTTACTTGTTTTTGACACTTTTTTGACACGTACGATAACATAGATTACTTATATACTTATAGGGAGAGATACGATTGTCCGATTTCATTCTTTATTAAGGCTGTGTTCGGCAACCACCTTTTTCAACTAATCTTCATCGTTTTCCACGCGCACGTTTTTCAAAATGCTAAACGTTGTGTTTTTTTAAAAAAATTTCTATAGAAAAATTGTTTTAAAAAATTATTTTATTTTATTTTTTAAAAAATACTTAATTAATCACGTGCTAATGGATCGTTTTGTTTTGCGTGCTGGAATGAAGGTTGCCAACCCTTACTTCGAACTCAGCCTAAACATATGATAGATCTAATGAATTTAATTAGCAAGTCCATCTTAAAGTGTCACGTGACGATATAAAAACATTTATAGAAGTCTTACGTGACGATTTAAGAATATTTATAGAAAATTTGATGAACTTTTAGTATATAATAGATTTAAAATACTTAAACCTTCATGCATGCATGTTGGGTTTAATTACATTAAAGCATGAATTTGGTATTAGTTACAATGATGCATGGTTCCGCCGTGACCATATGCTTGCGCAACAAGGGGAGAGCGACGGCATACGACGGCTAGAAGCGCAACAATTTGGTGGTGGCTGTCCCTCCTGTTCTCTCCTGCTTTGTCAACTCACGATGAAGAAAAATTTTATGGTCTTTGAGAGATATTAAGATATACTAAAATTTGTAGTGTAAATTTTCGTACCTCTACCAAAGTACCGAGAGATATCAAATTTTACACTAAAAAGTATGTGGTATCTCTCGATACCTCCTCAAAAACTGTAAAATCACTCCACGATGAAAGAAAATTGGGCCTGCAAACCTGGCCCGTTTGATATATCACGGAAGCACAACTACTTGATTGTCCTTTCATCCCTCTTAAGTAAATTACTGAAATGATCAATGAAATCAACAGTGAGATTTATTTTTATTACACTACTATCATCTTAAGTGGAAGGTACTGCAAAAGAACCCAAATATAAAAAGCAGTTACCATAGAGATATCAACGCCATGAGAGGCTAGGCCACAACCCAAACCGTGCAAGTTTATTTTGCAACTGAAAACCCCAAAACACGGCCGTAAGAAATACAGACACGAACGCACGTCTACGTTAATAGGAGTATATTAACGTAGATCCCACGGGGATTATTATTGTTCGGAGTAAAATGGCGATCGATGATCCATAAGCAAGACATGTTTCCAACTTTGCATGCGGCTATCGGCGCGTCTCGAATCTCGATTAGTTGTTCTTGGTGGTGGTGAAGCGGTACGACGCGTGGGAGAGCGTCGCGTTGTACCAGCTATGGTGGATCAGCTCCGCCTTGGCATCCTCCCTGGCGGCGCCGAGCGCGACGTGCAACGGGAGGAAGTGGTCCGGCGACGGGTGCGCCATCTTACCGTGCGGCGCCTTCTCCTCGTCGAACTCCGCTTCACGTCGTCGTGCCTCCCGCCGAGCAGCGCCTCCTGCAGCCACCCGTCGAACTCCGACGCCCACCGCGGCACCGGCGCGCCCTCGGCGGCGGGCGCCATGCAGCTAAGGTTGTGCGTGGCGTTGCCGGAGCCGATGATGAGTACGCCGTCGTCCCGTAGCGGCGCCAGCGCCCTGCCGAGCTCGTAGTGGTATGCGCCGTCGCCGCCGGTCTGCAGGGAGAGCTGGCACACCGGCACGTTCGCCTCCGGGTACATGAACATCAGTGGCACCCACGCGCCGTGGTCAAGTCCGCGGCCGTGGTCCTCCTTCACCGGCCCGAACCCGGCTTGCTCCAAGAGCTCTTTGGTTTTCATCGCCACATCAGGGGCGCCCGGCGCAGGGTACTCCAGCTGCATGCGACGCCATGCATGCATTGCATTATGGCTGCGTTCGCTAGTTGAGTTGGGAAAAGCCACAGTGCGCACGAATAACGGAACGAGTCAATTAACGTGTGATTAATTAAGTATTAGTTTTTTTTTGAAAAATGAATTAATTTGATTTTTTAACTAACTTTTATATAGAAACTTTTTTAAAAAAAATATACCGTTTAATAGTTTGAAAAACGTACGCGTGGGAGAAAGTAATACGCGCGCTGAGGACTTCTGGTACCGAACACAGCCTTAGTATGATCAGATAAACGATGCATGCATAATTAAATTTGAAAATATACCGTTTATTTGTTATTTATTTTTAAAAAAAATATTTGAGATGTAATTTTTTTACAAATATATCGTTGTTGCTTGGTGAAAATAAAAAACGACTCGCTGAACGATGGCCTGACGAAGCCGCGGTCTCGCATGGTGGTATCACGAAGAGCGCGGGACCCGCGATGGTCTCGCGTACCACGCGGTCTCGCTGCTCAGTCTAACGATATGGACTTTGATTAGTGAGGCGAGACCGCGCGACTTGTGCAACGACAATGATATGTTTCTGCAAATTTCTTTTAAACGTATATATTTATACAAAACCAGTAAAAAAGAAATATATATTTTTTAAAAAAATTCGATAAATGCATGGTAGGGAAGGGCGAACCGCGAACAGATGGACCTGAAACATGGACTTGGGGAAGCCATAGCCGTCGAAGTCGTGGATGGTGTCATTGTTGCCGCGGATGACGTTAACGGTCGGCGTGGCCGTCTCCCAGTGGCCCGACACGATGAGGATAGCCCGCGGCGGCTGCACGCCCGCCACCGCCGCCGGTAGTCACGACCTGAAGAAGTGCTGCGCCGGCATCGTGTCGGCGATGGAGAGCGTGGGCGAGCCGTGCGATAGGAAGAAGGTGTCCATGGCCCCCGCGCCCCGTTGTACTCCTCGTCCTCTCGGTTTCGGAGGCCGCTCCCTTGCTGCTTATATTATCTCGCCGCGTGTGCTGCCGGGCTGGGCTTGGCTTGGCTTTGGCTCTGCCCCATATCCTTCTCTTTATATACGCGCCGCGCGCACGTGGTGTGTGGGGCAACTTGCAAGAACGCCAAGGAGTGCGTTGCAGATGATTGGGTCGGCCAATGAGGCGTCGTTTCGCAAGTGTATAGTAGTAGTAACTTTAATTAGTTGGTCGACATGACCGCGCACCTCACCTCAATGGTACTTCGCATCTTGCTGCCGGCAAAAGGTCGGCCAGGGTGGGGTTACTGTTTTCCGTGTATTTCTACAGCAGTGTACATAAGCTGTGGATGATATTGTGGCAGCTTGTTGGGCTACGGTGTTCGAGCTGGCCCCTGCAGCGGCTGCAGCTGGGCTTTAACAGCCAGCAGATCACGTTTTAAATGGATGTTTGCATAGATTATGCATGGATAGAGCAAAATTCTCATATAGTTGAATTAAATTAAATATTACTTCCTCCGTCCCATATTAGCTGTCGCTTTGATTTTTTTTAATGTTTCATCATTCGTCTTATTTGAAAAATTAATGCAAATATAAAAATGAATTATACATACTTAAAGTATTTTTGATAATAAAGTAAGTCGCAAAAAAAATAAATAATAATTTTATAATTTTTTGAATAAGACGAATGATCAAACTTTACAAACAAAAACAGAAAGCGACGAATATTTTGGGACGGAGGTAGTATAAAGCTAACAAATAATTTAGAAAAAGTTGTCTAAGCATTCAATTTGATGTTTAAAATGGGGCCTCATTCACCCGCTCAAGATTATAACATGACCTACTTCAATGCCAAACAAAAATGTACGTATAATGTTAGCTCAACAACTCTGTTGTACAGTAGACATCATTCTGAAATAGTATAGCTTATTAGTTTATTTTATTTGCTGCAACAACACATAGTCCTTAGCCTTGACTAGCAGCGTATACATTGTACTATAAGTACTGCATCAATCAAAAGATGAATTCGTTGCGTGCAATCTGTTTTGCTAAACACTTCCACACAAGGCTAGCTAATTTTGAATAGTTGCGCATCCGCCTCAGCCTATCCTAATGTTGTCTCTACGCTTGACTCCTTTCCCTCCTTATCTCCTTTCTCCATTTTCAACGCATGTGTATATGCATGTTTAGGGCAATTATCTATTAAAACAATATAAAATACTTGCTGAAATAATTCAGAAACATGAAGTGCAATATTTGCAAATTAACTAGTAAAACATAATAAAATACTGATTGAAACATTTAAATAAACCATATGCAACATTTAAAAGAAATCCATTTAAAATATTTTTTATTGAAATATAACTATGTGTGGGCTTGTTGTAAAGATTTAATTGCAACAAATTTAAATATACAATCAGATAATAGATTGGAGAAGTAATTTACAATAAAAATATTTGAAGTTTGCTACCAACACTTAAACCAATCTAACCAACCATGGTTCATTCTTGTACTAGATACATGCATGTTACCAATTACATGCAGCGTGCATTTCTCAAGCTCTGCTGCTGAGCCCACCGCGTGCTGACAAAGGCTATTGAGGTTTTGTTTGTTTCCTGTGTTAGTGCGTTAAAAAAAAGGACCGATTCATTAGCACGTGATTAATTAAGTATTAGTTATTTTTTTAAAAAAAATGGATTAATTTGATTTTTAAGCACCTTTTATATAGAAACTTTTTAAAAAAAACACACCGTTTAATATTTTGAAAAGCTTGCGCGTGAAAAAAAAGAGTGATGGTTGAGAAGATGAGTGGAAAAACTCAGCCTAAAGTAGATTGGGGATCCAAAAGTTAATCATGAAACAGCAGAGCAATTGCACGTATAAACAGTAATCTCTCGCATCGTTCACATTCTCCCACAACCTAATAACTTCTAGGTCGAATTAAATCTCTTAAGAGTCACTCCTATTACCCTAAAACCCCACGAATTAACGCCAAATCGAGACCAAGGATGAACAGGGAGAAGAAAGCTGAGACGCACCCATCCCGAGCGCGGAGAGCTCGACATCGCCGTGCTGCTGCATGTACCTCTGCAAAAAAAAAAACGGAACAAATCCAATCAGTCAACAAAACCGCTGCTGCTCCCGGCTAGGGCATGGAAAGGAGGCGAGGCGGGTCGAGTCACTACCTTGACGAGGTTGACATAGAAGAAGAGTGGCTTCTTGGTGTTCGACACCTGGATGCGGTTGCTGCTGCTCCCTGCCGCCCTCCTCTGCGCCCCCTCACCTCCTCCACCTCCTGCCGTCGCCGCCGCCGTGGGTTCCCCCTCCACGGCCAGGTTCCTCACCCCCTCGGTGATCTCCTCCACCGCCATCCGTCAAGCTCGCTCTCCACCTGAGTGGGGCTACAAATCGAACGCCCGGTCCGTAGTCGGGTCCTCAAAAAAGGAAGACAAGAAATAATTATTGCACTTAATTATGCTTGCTAAACTTAATTGTGCATGAAATAATTAAGGGCTTTCCAAATGTGCAAGAATCAACAACATTTTACAAACTTACACAGCAAAAGTGTAATGATGAGGATTAAAAAAACTTCAAACAAATAGCTGACAGTGGTTTCGAATGTCAATTTGAAAATATAAAATAGAAAGTAGAAATTATTCATATACATGAATTATATTGAAATTTCCAAAGTGAAAAAACATTGATTTCTAGTTTGCACTCTAATGTGTCAATACCAAATTCATCATTCTATATAAAAATATCAAATTTGAATATTTTTGGTGGGTTTTTATCAGAATTTAGAATGGAAGTGTTTGTGTTTTAATTGTACATGCTAATTCGTATTTTAACATATAGGTGGGATTCATTCTATTAAATATCAAGAATCCATTCAATTCCTTTTTAACATACTACTACCTCCTTCATCAAGCTGCAAATGTTTTCCAAAGTTCCCATTTCGTCGAAAATGTCCTTTATGCAACTTGGAATATTTGCAAATAGAGAAATGGGTTAATCTTTCAGCAAGTAGCGCCTTCGAAAGGTCATCCGCCTTTTCGCTTTTAGGCTCAATCTTATTGAGAGTCTATTGTAACTTCGTGGCTTGAAATCCTGTAATTATTTATTTTCTTAAAAAAATTATATATTTATATATATATATGTCACTTGTCTTCTTAGTAGGGAAAAAAATATCCAACTAAGCGACGATGAGAAACTCCAAAAATTATTCCTAAAATCAAACCTTGAAAATTAAACACATCATCTTTCAAATCTGACCAATCCTTAAGACTGCGTTCGAACAACCCTTTTCCGACTTGCGAGATGATGTTTTTTAACAAATCAATAAAAAATTACTTTAAAAATCATATCAATCTTTTTTTTAGTTTTTTTATAAATATAATACTTAATTAATTTTACGTTAAACCACATCTTCGTTTTGCGGCCTAAGACATGTATTCGCCTCACACTCACGGTGACACAAGTGCATTGCCGTATCCACGACGACATCATGCCGGCCATGCCATTTGGAAGTCCAAGCAGAGCAACACCGTCCCCAGGCAGAGCAATCTTAGTAACCTACCTCCTACGCAGCCAGAGTTTGGTCACGAGGCTTTACAGTTTACAGAGGAAATGAAGTTCATCTAGATGCATAGTTTTGAGTAATTGACTTGGACGGAGACCCAGCTGTTGAAGGTCAAGAACGTGCATAGTATCTCGATCCCTCAAATTCCCGTGCGACACGTCTGCTGCTTCCATCGCTTGCTAGTTACATACTCGTACATCCTGGTTCAGCTATATAACTTGATCAATTTAGAGATAGTGAGCACCAAGAATCAATCAATCGAGCAGAAATTTGATCTGTACATCTCCAGTCACCATGGCTGCCGCCGGCAGCAGCAAAACTGCGAGCTTGTTGCTATGCCTGACGATGATCTCCTATGTCCAGCAGTTACAGTCTCAGTTTCTCTGTGCAGCTGCGGCGGCGGCGTCACCGAGCAACGACAAAGGCAGCAAAGAGTTGCACGGCAAGAAGCTCAGCTTCACCCTGTACCAGCAGGAGACCCTCAACAAGACCAGCTACATGGTCGTCGACGGCGTCGCCGGCGCGGGCGTCAGCCAGACCACCACGCCCTTCGGCACCGTCTACGTCTTCCGCGACGACCTGACGGTGCGCGCCGAGAGGTCGTCCCGGGTGGCCGGCGTGGTGGAGGGGACCTCCGTGACGACCAGCTTCGACGGTCTGAGGAGCTTGTCGCTGGGCAAGATCACGCTCGACCACCGCGGCCGCCGGGGATCCGTGTCCGTCCTCGGGGGCACTCACAACACCCGGCCGTCCGACTGCCCGGTGGTCGGCGGCACCGGCGACTTCGCGTACGCCGTCGGCTACGTCCGGACGTCTCCGGTGAACCTGCGGGGATCTTCGATCACGTTCAAGGTGGAGTTTCACCTGTACTGGCCACCGTACGCCCATTATGCTCCAACTTCAAAGCACTAGTCAAGTGAGTCGCTGTTCCAGGTAAAAACGTACTTCTAGTCGTTTTGGTAGTACTAGTTCTTCAGTGTCTCATTGATTTGAGAAGTGCCCGGGCAGTAATAATATAGAGTTTGAACTACCTCTTGTAGGTATTTGGTGTAACAAAATTCAAAATTGCTAAAAAGGATTTAAAACCATTGGTGCTACTACGGTACTACCTTATCAGGGAGACAATTCAGTGTTTGAGTTGGAGATAGAGTGGTCATTTTTTTAAGAAAAACAGTACAAGCACATACGTTCACAACGCGCACACTCATCTCTATAATCATAGAGACACACATCATATTTCATAAACATCTATGAAAGATTGAGCTGACACATCTTGAAATTGATAAAATTATCATGGATGTTTCGATGTTTGTCATCTATTAATGAAAAAATAATAGAGATAGAGTGGTTTCGAGACTAATGGGCTGCTGCTTGGTTTGAGAAATCAAACCAGTTAGACATGTAGATCAATTATGACATGTGACATGTCGTGTATTTAACTCTAGTCGGACATGTATTTTTGAGGAACGAAGTGATTCCGGAACAACTTTTTTAACAACCCGAATTGGCAACAAACTTATTCCATTTCTCAAACCAAACCTTATAGAATTTTCTCAAACCAAATATAGGACCGAGTGGTCAGTTTAGGATTTTTTGGGACTTACCGTTCAATTAGGATTTGAACGGGCCGAGATTAATCGAAAAAACTGACAGGCCTTTGAGGGCACAGATTGGGCCAAATCACCGACCCAAATAACAAGAAGCTCAAATGGCTGCCTTCGTTTAAGCTCATTGGTTGAGATAAATAGATTTTCACGAAACGAGAAAAGTCATTAGCATATGTTTAGCAAACTTGTATATCAAATATATTGTTTAGCTGTTTAAAAAATATGCTCATAGAAGATGAGAGAGTAGTTAGCCTAAAAAGGTCAAAAAGAACTCAAACTTAGTTCTTTTTATAGTAGTATGATTTTAGCCGCAAGAAAAAAATTCTTTTTAGTAGTGTTAGTTACTACATATTGATTTATCGTGGACATATTTTTTAAACTACTAAACATTATGTTTTTAAAAAACTTTTTATATATAAGTTTTTTAAAAGTAAATTAAATTTATTTTTTTAAATCAATCTATTATATTATTAAGACAACTACAAAAGAAGGCACCACGTTGAATGTGAAGGTTAGAAATTCCCACATTAATCGAAGAAAAAAAAAGTGTCCAAGTAGAAATACAATCTAAAAAATAACTAAAATTCAGAATTAAAAATAAGCAATATTAAAAGAAGAGTCATATAAGAACCCAATACATGATTAATTAAAATTCGAAATAAAAAATAAAAAAATTCTGAAATTAGAAAAAAAAGAGAGTTCAAGTAGGAATACAATCTAAAAAATAACTAAAATTAGAAATTAAAAATAAGCAATATTGAAAAAAGAGTCCATATAAGAACCTAATACATGATTAATTAAATTCGAAATAAAAAATAAAAAATTCAAATAAAAAAATAATATTAAAAGAACAATCCATCTCGAACACAACACGAGTTTAATTAAAATTCAAAATAAAAAATAAAATAAATTTCTAGATTAGAAAAAGAAAAAGAGAGTTTCAATGGGAATACAATTTATAAATAACTGAAATTCGAAATAAAAAATAAGCAAAGTTGAAAAAATAGTCTATCTAGAAAAAAGAGAAAAGAAAAGTTCAAGTAGGAATACAATTAAAAACAATTGAAATTCGAAATTAAAAATAAGTAATATTGGAATAAGAATCCATACAAAACCGAATATATGATTAATTAAAATTCACAATAAAAATAAAACAATTCTGAAATTATAAAAAGAAAAAAGAGAGTTAAGTAGGAATACAATTTTAAAATAACTTAAAAATAAAAATGATTAAAGAAAGAAACAGTAGATGTAGAATTAGTATGAGGTAAAATTTATTAAAAAAGTTAAATTCCGAAAATTAAAAAAAAACAAAAGTTTAAGTAGGAATACAATTCATAAATAACAAAAAAACAAATTAGAATGAAAAATATTAAATGTTGAAAGAACAATTTATCTAAAACACAACAGTAGTAAATAAAAATAAAGTGGAAAAAAACAACAGACCCATAAAGAAGTAGGATGCAATGGTTGATAGGATATCTAACTATAAACGAAACCTCAAAATTGATTATATTCGATTTTTAGAATCCCAATGACGATTAAAAGGAGAAAGGATAGCAGACATGTCATTCAGTCACAAACAATTGGTGGGACTTTTAGAAGTAAAAATTGAACCCCAATGATAATCATTTTTGATTTTTTTTAATCCCTAGTGACACTAAAGAGGGAAGACAGCGGATGGGCTGTAGAGGAGTATATCAACGACATTTGACGGGATTTTTAAAAACTAGACAATAAACTTTAGAAACTAAAAGATCTAATTTTTGAAGGTTTCAAGGATGATGAATAGAAACTATGATAAGTCAGACAAACAAATAAAAGAGTAAGGGATAATGACTGAAAAACTATAAATTAGAAATTTCAGGATGATAAGGTTTGATCTTTGAAAGTCATAAAATAACAAGATGATTATTTTATAATTTTTAAATAAAATCAAGTGAAAAGATATATAATTTTATGATGCTAGCCGTGCAATTGCGCGGGTCATCCAACTAGTTAAGGATGATTTCGGCTGATATAACACCTATGTAACTTTGTTGACTTGGTTTTCGTCTCATGTGTAACTACTAGTGTACAACTTCCTAGCACATTGAAAGATGGGCCATGGGCTTTTTTTTTTTACTTTTGCTGAGGAAGACACAGCATTGGGCTCATTTTCCTCATCACGCTCGGATCTCAGTACCAGCAGAAGCAGAGGTGAGGCAACGGCAACCTTGCTGGTGTCCCGGCTTCTAGCTTCGACCGTCAGCCTCCTCAGGTCCCTGTTGGCTCAATCGTCCCTCCGAGCGGGACGATGGGCGGGCAGCAATAGTACGACGGCATCCTTCTATCCGAATCTTTTTCGCCTAATTATAGTAGTTTAACTTATAATTGATATAAGCTAATGATTTATCTCATTTTACGTACGGCTGTTAAGCCAAGGCAAAAAGCTAGTGAACAGCAATAATCAATCAAGCAGCCATCGGCATGGAAAGCTAGCGAGCAGCATAATCAATCAAAACGACTACTTAGCACCACCTAAGCTCAAATTCTTCTTCAGTTTTTCTCGTTCTCTCGGTTTCAATAGGCCAACACGGAAAGCTAGTGAACAGCAATAATCAATCAAGCAGCCATCGCCATGGCAACTACCAACACGGCCATGAGCTTGGTGCTGTGCCTGCTGGTAATGATCTGCTCCACGCACCGGTTGCTGCAGCCCCAATCCCAGCTTGCGGCGACGGCGGCGTCGCCGTTCTCGTCGCGCAGCAAGATAAGCAAAGACGTCCACGACAAGACGGTCAGCTTCACCCTGTACCAGCAGGAGACCATGAACAGGACGGGCTACGTCGTCGTCCCCGGCGTCGACGCACCGGCACCCACGAGAGTCAGCGACGCCGGCGAGCCCTCCGTCGACAGGCAGCCCTTCGGCAGCATGTACGTCTTCCGCGACAACCTGACGGTGCGCGCAGACAGCTCCTCCCGGGTCGCCGGCGTGGCGGAGGGGACCTCCATCTCGACGAGCTTCGATGGCGAGGACGGCCTGAGGAGCGTGTCGATGGCCAAGATCACGCTCCACCACCACGGATACCGGGGCTCCGTGGCCATCCTCGGGGGCACGCCCAACATCACCAGGCCGTCCGTCTACCCGGTGGTCGGTGGCACCGGCGACTTCTTGTACGCCGTCGGCTACGTCCGGTCGTCGCCGGTGGACTCGCGTGGGCGGACTCGGACGACGTACAAGATGGAGCTTCGCTTGTACTGGCCGCCGCACGCCTATTACGCTCCAATTCCATAGTAACACCGATTAATGTTCTTCCATTCACGTCTTATTCCAACTATAATTCGAAGCAGAAGTTATTGGTGGAGCAATGGTGTGGCAGCTATGGTTAGGAAGGCAGCGGGCGACGGGTGAAAACCTAGCTCGGTCTTGGCCGGGCCGGCAACGACGACGCTTTCGAGCGTCGCTTTCCTTAAGGGCGTTGTCATGCCGTCCCACCTTTTCTGGTAGGGCTGCCGGGTAAAAACTCAGTCTCGGTTCTCTTTGAGACCTTGACAGATGATGACGGTGGTACTTTCGTCGCTTCTTTTCATGGAGACATCGTCTAGGCAGCCCCCTTGCCGAAACCTTCTAAACAACTAGTGCAAGTCCACTCTAGATTCATGTTCTCTTGTGTCGGCGCCCTAACTTATGTAAGTTGGCCACGTCGGAGAGCCTAGGGGAGAGAGTGGTTTCATTCTTCTCTCACCCTCTCTCCCTCAATCCCAAAGATGTGGCTAAAGTAGTATTTGATGTCGGTTGTTAGGGATGGGCTTTGGGTGATATCGGCTGTAGTTTCTTTGTTGGCCTACTGACGGCCGGTCACGTTTAGCGACGGTTGGTCCGGTGCTAGCCTTCTCCCGAGTCTGTGCGTTGGCGTCATCGGTGTGTGGATGATGGTTATTTTTTCTTTGCTTTTCCTGTTTACGACCTCTCAGGGTTGTAATCTTGTAATTTTTTATGTTTTATCAATATGAACTTCGCATTGTGTAGTGCAAGTCATTCAAAAAATTTTGGAAGTTAATTTGATACATGAACTGAGAACAGATTTAAATGATTTTATTGCCCTATAATTATTGTACATTTCAAATGGTGCATCAATAGATCATTTGTTCACGAGGCACAATAATGACTAATTAACATAACGTAAGACGAATAAGTTAAGGTCATATGTGATGGGGTAATTTGTTTCCACATCCATCACTCTTGGACAGTGACAGATCTACGGAAAAGTACGGAAAAGTAACTGGAGAGTCTGAATAAATTAAACAAAGCTACAGATTCTTTTTTCATCTATGTATGACAAAAAAATTAGTAGGGGTTTCATGAGGGCTCTCATGGCCCTCACTTCAGTGAAGGCTCGAGCCTCCATCGCTTCTATGTTGGATCCGCCCCTACTCTTGGGTATTACACTGATACTGAAAGTTACTTAATCATTTCTTAAATGATTGACACCGGCACTATTTTATTTTAAATTCTAACCATCTTTTGCAAAATGAAAAATAATACATGAACATATGTTATACTAGTGAACAATATGCTGTCATAAATATTACCATACAATTTTATTTCATCATAATATAATTATTTAGAAGTATTTATTCAAAGTGAACCGACCGTAGTCAACACCGATAGTTATTTGAGAACAGAAGTAGCAAATTCTGATTTTAAACGTAAATATTTTAGTATTTAGATTTTACTATAACATTTACCACGGAAGGTTAAATGGCCTCACACACTAATTGTGCGCTCTTATTATATATATACTAGTTGATACCTCGCGTTTTGCTACGGGATATATAAATGAATGTATGTTATATATTTCTATGTATATGTTTAAATGATGTGGAGATAATAATTTGACATTACTTGCATATTTCTAAAAATAGAATAAAATTATAAATGATATGTCACATGATATTTAAAATACTCTAGATAATAATTACTAGTGGATGATGATGTGATGTACTTGCATGCTGAGTTTCAGAAGTTAGTAGACATTAACTATACATATATATATATATATATATATATATATATATATATATATATATATATATATAGAGAGAGAGAGAGAGAGAGAGAGAGAGTAAATTCTGTTTTTATTTTATAATTTGGCGGGAAGCTCTAGGATTTACCTGTACGGAAGTTCAAATGTGGGGCAGACACACCAAGGGTGCGCTCCACATTATGTATGTTTTGTACAAACTTTAGCATTTGTTAAGAAGGAGGTGGTATGGACTCACACGAAGTGTGTGCTTTTATAGATCTGGGCAACGGGCTCCAAACATAGATCGATCAAGGATGTGCACATCCATTCAATCCAAGGACTTAAATCTAGCTAGGCCAACAAGATGCACATCTTGAGTTGTGCATAGCACCCACAATTATTTTACATTGAATTTGTACATTCAAGCCTGATTTTCTCACATGTTTTTGTATTTCAAAAGTAAGGTCGAGTTGATGTGCTATTTTGAAAGAGGGGATATATGTGTGTTCTTTTGCTTGTCCTAAATAAAAGTACTGCTCCCTCCATTTAAATATAAGAATTTCTGCATGTTTTCTAAATTTTGAAAAACATACAAAAGCACATATATTTTGGAACGAATGTAATAATTGGTTAGGCTATGGCCTGTAGGCTACCACTTGATCATTGATAAGGTTGGATCGGTCAAAAAACTTTGCATGTTAGTGCATTCAGCCGTACACTTTTTTTTCCAGATTTTTCCAGTAAAAAAAAACTCAACTAGCATCAGCTATAGCGATCAGGTCGAACAACTGTAATACGATAAATCCAAAGATATGGTTACTATTGGAATAGCGACCTACTCCTTTCATACCAATTTAATCATCCTCTAAGTAAATAACATCAAAACCAAAAATCATACATTATTCTGAAATTAATCCTCCTCGATCAAGATGCTTCATTGCTTCGTATCTAATAAAAATTAATTCACACTATAAATGTTGCATAGGTTGAACCAATAGAAATCAATCTTAATTAGTTGCATGCATGCATGCAGAGTATTTCACGATGCACATTTACTTTTTTGCACAAATTAAAAAAAGACACTTTGTTAGATGATGATCATTTTGGAAAAAACTCAAAAATCTTAGATGATGATTAAATTGGGATGGAGAGAGTAAAAAGATTTTTTTTTTCTGAATGACTGAATAGTTGAATGATTTTGTGATTGTTATTTAAGGGTCCAAACAAATCATTGAATATTATAAAGTTAAAATGTATTTAAAATAGGCTTTTAAATAAATTTATGTATATAAAGTTTCTTTTATGAAAATTGCACTTGAAAACATATCGCATTAATCCATTGTGCTTAATGTTATATTTGCCCATTGTATAGAGGCCTGTCTGCAAATGTTACTATACGCTACTTCCTCCATTCTAACAACAAACAAACCTAAGATATAGTTTAATATATACTTTCTCTGAGTTGATAATACTTTGAGTTGATAATACTTGTTGTTTTGGATAAGGACACGATCTTAAAAAAAATAACATTGACCATTATTTTTTATTACAATATATATAAAAATATCAATAAATATATTGTTTTATTAAAATATTTTTAAGATCAATCTATACATATGATCACTATATTTTCAAGATAAATATTTTAGATGTTATTTATAGTCAAAATTTTTAAAGTTTGACAATAATCTATTATATTATTAAAATAGTCTTGAAAGAAAACACCACGCTCGCTGTAGAAACTAAAAATTCTCATATTAATCGGAGAAAAAAAAAGAAGAGTTTGAGTAGAAATACATTTAGAAATAGTTGAAATTCGGAATAAAAATAAAAAAGAGTCCATGTAGAACATAATTAGATATTAATTAAAATTTGAAATAAAGAATAAAAATTTTCACATTAATCGAAAAATAAGAAAAAGTTTGAGTAGAAATATATTTAGAAATAATTAAAATTATAAATAAAAATAAAAATATATTAAAGGAAGAGTCCATGTAAAACACAATTTGAGATTAACTGAAATTCAAAATGAACAATAAAATAAATTCCGAAATTCAAAAAATAAAATTAAGAAGTCAAGTAAGAATATAATTTAGAGACAACCGAAATTGGGAATAAAAAAAATACTGAGAGAATAGTAGTACAAGATTAATTAAAATTCGAAATAAAAAAAATTCTAAAATTAGATAAAGAAAAATAAGACTTCAACTAGAAATACAATTTATAAATAACCAAAATTCAGAATAAAAAATAAAGACTATCGAATAAAGAGACCATCTAGAACACAACACGAGATTAATTAAAATTCCTTCCAGTGATAATCATGTTCGATTTTTAAAATCTCAATGACAATAAAGAGGAGAGATAACGGGCGGGCCGTAGAGGAGTATAGTGGCATAGCCATCATCGGTTGGCGGGACTTTTAGAAAGTAAAAATGAACTCTCACAATAATTATGTTTGGTTTTTAAAAATCCCAATGACAATAAAGAAGAAAGGTAGCGGGCAGACCATAGGGAAGTACCGTGGCGGCATTTGACGGGACTTCTAACATTATAAAAACTAAACTCTACAAAACAATGAACTCTAAAAATTATAATGTCTAATTTTTGAAGGTTACAAAGAGGATGAATAAGAACCGTGGTACCGAGAAAAAAAGAATAACAACCGATAAATGAGTAAGAGGTAACGACTAGTATGACTTTTAAAAATTATAAAATTAGAAACATAGAGATGATAAGATTTGGTCTTTCAAAATTCTAAAACAACAAGATAACTATTTAACAAATTTTAAGTAAAATTATATGTAAAAAATAGATAATTTTATATAGATACTAGCCACGTAATTATATGGATCATCCAGCTAGTCTTGTTTAAAATAACAAATATTAACGAGTATTATCAACCGAAGGAAATATCATCGTCTTGAACTTTTGATGGCCAAAAAATTCAAGAGGTGCCAGAACAAGAAGGAGAGAATAGTCTGGTCACCAGCCCACGAATTTTTTGCATTTTTAGAATTTTTTTTTAAATATTTACAGAAATATTATAGCGCCGAAAAAATTTGCAAAAATAGACCCTGCCGCCCTTGCGAAGGGCGGCAAGCCGACGTGGCACACGCGCGTAGGACAGCGCGGGACGGCCGTCAAGGAGGAGCTGGCCATTTTGCGATTTGCCCCCTTGCTGCCCTGGCAGAGGGCGGCAAGGCCATTTTGCAGGCGGCCCCTTGCCGCCCTCTGCAAGGGCGGCAGGCCTAGCCAGCTATATAACCCAGCCGGCCTCCTGAAACCCAGCCATTCTCTCCCTCACCTCTCCACATTAAAAAAAAAAGGAGAAGGGGAGGAGAAGAAAAGAAGAGGCGAAGCCCTGCCGGTTTCAATCTTCGATTTCAGGTAATATTCGTAGATTATATACGTGACTAAATATATGATGTTAACTAGGATATCACTTGTATTTTTGTAGAACTTTCGTTGGATAAATGCATTGTATGAAATAGGGTTTTACCTGTGGTACTATATAAATATATATTGTTAGATGTAGGTAACTTAGTAGATCTGTAGTATTTGTAGTTATTAGGTTTGTAGTTTTAAATGTTGTTGAGTAACATTGCAATAGAATATATAAAAATTTAGGTACGTTGCAAAGAAGATATTACACTGTAGTCGTTTATTATGTAAAATAATGGCCTAGTAATTAACTTTACAGATATGTCCAGTAAACTTATATTTCAACTATACCATGGTCAAGGAAACGTCCGTTATGGGCCAACTGGGGTAGATCTGTCAGAATTTATTGTAACAGCAAGGGGAATTGATAGGCCAGCTGAGAGGAGTGCATCTTCTATAAAAAAAATGGTTGATGCGGGGCTTGGGAGTTGATCCACAGACTAGTGACATTACAATCTATGTTGTAGTAAGTCGGGCAACAGAGGGTTTTTATTGGGAACTAATGCCGGTTCAAAACTCTGGGATGTGGAGATGGTATGTGGAGAATGCATTGCAACGTGGGTGGCCTCTAGCTATGGTTCCGTATGTTCATCCGAAGGATCCAAGTGTACAGATGAACATGGATGATGGCGAGGGGCCAAGTGCAGAAGTGAATGAGATTGAAGTGGATCAGGTCAATGCACCAGAGGAAGATGGAGTAGCTCCAGTAGTAGCTCCAGTAGGCATGCAACCTGGTGGAGTGGCTGACGAGGGGAAGACTGTGGGTGCCATTGTGGACGAAATGGAAAAAGAGGATCGTGACAACGAGCGTGTGGAGGAAGATGATTCGTCAGATGATGACGAGAACAATATTAATCCAGCTGAATGGGCTAGTGATGATTTTTCTGGTTTGGTCATCTCTGAAGGGGAAAATGTGAGATGGGAGTACAAGGAAAACGAGATTATCGAGGGAGCGAGGTATGGTAATGGAGAAGACATGAAGGAGGCGGTGAAGCATTATGCAGTGTCACTTCATAGGGAGTTTTGGGTTGCCAAGTCTAACCGGACACAATATGAAGTTAGGTGTGTTAATGAAAAAGATGGGTGTCCGTGGAGAGTGCACGCCTATAAGGGGAAATGGAAGGACTACTGGACAGCGTCGGTCGTTACGAAACATACTTGTTATCTACCTGGTGTTCAGAAATACCACAGGAACATTACATGTGCATTTGTTGCATCTGAGATGTATGCGCATGTCGTGGACAATCTGGCATATGAACCGAAGTCAATAATCCGACATATCGAACAGACATTCAAGTATACAATTAGCTATGCCAAGGCGTGGAGGGCCAAACAGAAAATAATAGAGATGAGATTTGGAACTTATGAAGCCTCATATGACAATTTGCCACGTCTGCTATCTGTTATCCAACAAAGAAACCCTGGGACCTCTTGTGCACTCAAGACATTCCCCTCAATTGAACATCCTGGCAAGACTGTGCTGCAAAGAGCGTTCTTAGCTCTACATGCATGCAAGATGGCATTCGTGCACTGTCGTCCAGTTCTTTGTATTGATGGGACATTTTTGACCGGGAAGTATCGGGGCCAGATACTAACAGCAATTGGGGTAGATGGGAACAATCAGGTATTACCGTTGGCATTTGCTTTTGTCGAGAGTGAGAACACCGACAGCTGGTACTGGTTCCTCCATCTGGTTAAGACAGAAGTTGTTGGTATGAGGCCCAATGTGTGTCTAATACATGACAGGCACGCCGGTATGCTTCGAGCGATAGAAGAGTTAAAGTTTGGGAGTATGGAAAGAGGATACCCTGGCCAGTGGGAAGATGTACAAAGCAGGTGGTGCATGCGTCATATGGGAGCTAATTTCTTCAAGCAATTTAAGAACAAGGAGTTGATGAACATGTTCAAGAGGCTATGCAATCAGAACCAGGAGAAAAAATTCAATGAGCTTTGGAAGAGATTAGATGAGTTGACAGGCAAATGTAGTGACCAGCATGCAACAAGACCAGCGGCCGCTGTACCTGACCCTCCTCAAGCACTCGGAGCTCTCCCAACAGACAGTGTAACATTGGTTAAAAGAACTGGGGAGCAAATTCGAAAATTTTCTCAGTGGATTGAGAATGAGCCAAAAGAGAAATGGGCAAAGACTTATGACACAGGTGGTGCTAGATATGGTATAATGACAACAAAATTGGCGGAAGTTTACAACTGGGTGATGCGCGGTGTCCGTGGACTCCCACTAGTTGGTATAGTGGAGTTCATTTTACATGGGACATGCAAGTATTTCAGGGAGCGGTTCCAAGCAGTTTTTCCCTCTATGCCGAACAACAACATTTTATTTGGAACTTTCATGGAGAAAAAACTAGCGGAGTGACGTGCAAAGGCCATGAAACATCGAGCTCTAGTGCAAGGTACCCAACAACACAGGTTTGAGGTACTCTGCCAAGATAAGGCAGACAGGGGTATCTACCGCAAGAGAGTAAAGCAGGAGTGCGTTCTCAAAGACGACGGCACATGTCATTGCTCCTGTAGAAAGCCGACACTGCTCCACAGGCCATGCACCCATGTCATTTCCGCGGCATCTGAGTGTGGCATCCAAGATGCAGTATATGTGTCACAATACTTCTCCAAGCAAGCAATATATCACACATGGAGTGGCGAGATTTTTGGCTTCGGTGTAGCTGGGGAGTTCACAAAGATTAACGATCCGATAATCTATATTCCTGACCTAACGAAACTCCGAGACAAGGCGGGACGGAGGAAGACTCGGCGCATCCGCAACGATATGGACGAGTCGGAGGCAGGCAGGGTGAAGCGGTGCAGCAAATGCGATGAACGTAGCCACACCTACAAGTATTGTCCTGAAGACAAGGAAAAACCAAGTGCGGCAGAGGCAGGTCTATCAGGATCAGCAGCAGATGGAGCTCGCCCTACGGGTGAAGGCACTACTTCAAGGCGACCCCGTCCTAGACGTTCTCGTGGAACGTCCGGTTACGTGGTGTAGTTCGTGTGTTGTATGTTGGCAAAAGGCTTTGCTTGTAATTTCGTTCGAACTTATCGATATGTTCGCATTGTGTTGTGTTGCGAACCACTTGTTAGACTTTCGCATGTAATGTCTTTATGTTTTACGGCTTGTAATTTTGTTTTATGTTATTTCATTCTCGTTACGTGCCTTTGTGTAACGAAAGTTATGTTCTCAATAATCTGCACTCTTGCATGTCTCTATAAGTATTCTTCCGTTTCAGATAACTTGTTTTTACAATTATATTATTACCTTCTTATTTACCCTAACATGTAACACGTTATTTGCAGAGATGGCACATCCTGAGTTGTTGGATCCGGCGATAGATCAGCGCCACCGGTCGTACCTTACTGCGGTGGAGGGGGCTCAGCTTGGGACGTTCCGTCCACGGTCGTCACGCGAGCGACTTTTGGTTCACGACTCCTTCGTCGAGAGGTATGGTTTTACTGTGTTCACGACACCGGTCTTACCTTACTACGGTGGAGGGGGCTTAGCAATGTGTTAATTTTAACGTCTGGTATTATTTCGCTTTCGCAGGTTGCGTGAGGCCGGTCTCTTACCGTTGGCTCGGCTAGTTGAGGCCGCCACCGGCGACGCTGACGTGACGAGACGTTGGGATCCGGACAGGTCCCTCCTAGCAGCGTTGGTCGACCGGTGGAGGCCGGAGACGCACACTTTTCACCTGCCGTGTGGTGAGGTAGCCCCTACCCTGCAGGATGTCTCGTACTTGTTGGGGCTACCGCTCGCGGGAGACGCTGTCGGGCCAGTTGACATGGGTGTGGACTGGAAGGACGAGCTGACGGCACGTTTCGCACCCGTGCAGCGCCTACCAGGTCTACCGCTCGAGCCGTTGCAGCAGCACCGCAACACCGGGCCTACGAAGAGGTGGCTGCTTCAGTTCACTGTAAGTTCTTTCTACCTAAACTGACGTGTACTATGTACGTAACTTGTAAAGTGCCTAACATTTCATCCAACGCTTGCAGGTTGACCAGCTACCGGAGGAGGCCGACGAGTACTCCTTCAGCCGTTGTTTGGAGGCGTACTTGTTGTGGCTTTTTGGGTGGGTGATGTTCTGTGGTAGTCACGGACACTCGGTCGACCGGGGTCTCGTGCACTACGCCAGGAGCATCGCCGACGCCGCGATCGGTGAGGTGCCTCAGTGGAGTTGGGGCTCCGCGTTGCTGGCGGCTCAGTACCGTGGCCTCTGCGAGGCTTGTACCAGGACGGACCCTGGCGCGATCTTCGGTGGGTGCCCTCTCTTCATTTCTCTTTGGGCGGCTGAGAGGTTTGCGATCGGCCGCCCCCTTGTGGAGCACCACCCTTACGACGCGTCGCTGTACGAGAACAGACCGGCGGTCGACTACCCAACGATGGGTACTCTGTGGTGCCGGCGTCAGGTACGTCGCTAGTACTTGGTAATATTGTCCTACTATTGTTAACTTCATCGTACGTCACACTGACCTTATTGTATTGCAGCGCCGATGGGCTCACGTGCAGGTTAGGCGGTCGTACGCGGAGTTTGTGATGGAGTTCGACCGCCTTCTGCCGACGGACGTAGTGTGGGAGCCCTACAGTGCCATGCTTACCCACAGTCGGGCGCCGCTAGGCCTGTCCACACTCTGCACGAGGGACCAGGCGTACTGGATGACTACGGTTCCGATGGTGTTCGACATCTGTGTCGAGCCGCACGCACCTTACCGCGTGATGCGGCAGTTCGGCTTCCGTCAGTCCTTTCCAGTACCGTTTCCGGCGGGCATCACGGCTGCTGTTCACCGGTAAGCCGTTTTACTACGATTTAATATGTTGCATTAACATCGGGCTGTCCATAATAATTTGCTTTGTTTGTCGTTCGCCCTAATACAATACATTAATTTGCAGGTACTCGCGCAAGGGTCAGCAGTCAGCTGGTCACTGGCCTGCCAAGTTGGGGCCTTTTCTCGACGACTGGTTGCTTGCTACCGAGGAGGTCGTGGACCACGCGGGAGAGCCACACACGGAGGAGGGGTATCAGGCGTACCTACGTTGGTACCAGCCACGCACCCGTACTAGAGTCACCTTCGCTCCGACGGAGCAACAGGCCCACGCCGCGAGCGCCAGAGACCTCTACGCCAGGCACCGCGACCAGGACTTCGCTCGTGCGGTGAGTACCTTGCATCGCACCATTGTCTCATCATCCTTTCTGTTGGACAAAGGCTACGAATATTTACGTTGTAATTAACCGTGCAGGCCGTTGAGTGCAACAGGGTCGTCGTTGATGCTACAACGGCGATCCAACGGTTAGGCGCGGGGATTGAGGTGGGGGCAGACGAGCATCTGTCGACGTACACGCCGATACGGGACTCGATGCGCTCGGTTCTCCGTGCGCTGACCTGTCGTGCTGCCGACGTTGCTCAGGCAGACGCAGCACCACAGGTGCGTCCCCGACCGACTGCTCCTCGTCCAGCTGCGCACGTTCCTAGGCCGACACCCCCTCCCTTCGGAGGTACGTATATTCAAGGTCTATTTGTACATCATCAATCAATTGATACTCAATTTATGTGTAAGCTTACAAGTGTCGCGTCGTCGATGTGTAGGCTTCGCTCAGCCTGGGACGACGCCGGGCGCCCACTCCTGGCAGGCTGCGGGGTCATCGTCACAGGCAGGTGCGTCGGCCTCGCTGTCTACACAGTTTTGGCAGGACGCCGGGACTTCGTCACAGCCGGGCGGCACGTCTGTTGCGTCGGCCTCGCTGTCTGCGCAGTTCTGGCAGGACGCCGGGACTTCGTCTCAGCCGCCCGGCACGTCTTGGCAGGGTCCTACCGGGACTTCGTCCGAGCACGGGTGGGCTTCCGCCACGCACTTCGACCTTAGTGACTTCGACTTCCCGGACATTATCGGTCCCTCACAGCTTGGAGGCGCACCGCCGGTGCACACGCAGGAGCAGTCGCCCTCCACCCCACTCCCAGACCCTCGTGCTACCCGTGCTGTCCCACCGGATCGCTTCACGTACTCCCAGGACCACGTGCGAGCACAGGCCCGGAGGACCAAGAGGGATCGCGGCGCGAGTCAGGGCCAGTAGAGCAGACATCTCTTTATTTTTCTTTACATTCTTGTACTATATGGTTGTAGACTGAATATGTTGTTGTTTATATTCGGGACTCGCATTCCTACACTTCGCTGTTACGTTTTCCAAAAACAGGAGTCCCTTTCGCCACATGGACGAGTACTTTCGGTCGAGCCGATGCAGCTTTCTTTATTCGCGTGCGATACGACTGCGGAATGGCTTCTCATGCCCTTACATGTCACATCAGCATATGTCCAATCTTACTTTCGGCGAGAATTCCGCCCTCTGTAAGGGCGGAAGGCCTTACTCCGCCCATATATAGAGTGGCAGCGTGCTCATTTCAACCGGTCCAACCGAAGGAAAAAAAAGAGAGGTGACTAAGAAGGAGAAGAGCTGCGAAGCATTGTTGCTGTGCTTATTCGAGCGCAGGTTAGTACAATATTCCGACGTATGGTTATATTTTGTGTCGTATACTAGTGTAATTACCATGTATTTGAAATTTGTGAGTAGATTTGTAGCACTTAGATACGGACCCTAGTTTATTTGCGAGTAGATCTGTAGCACTGTTAGTAGTTATGTTTAAATTTGTGAGTAGATCTGTAGCACTTAGAAGTGTGAATAATTTTAGACTAGATTTGTTGTGCACACGTTTGGTTTGTAGTAGTACTACATTTGACCGTACAATGAGAAGTGTTAAGGGTGTTTACAATATTTTATAGTTGTATTTTTAAACTGTAGGATGCCAAGGCGTGGAAAAGCTACCAACTCAAGGTAACATAAATCATTTTTGTGATATTATGTGTTATTCGTTGTGCATGAAATGAGGAATCCTAGATTAACGGGTTAGGGTGTTTCATTTATTGTTCACTTGTAGTCGCCCGAAGACCGGAAATGCCTTCAACCCATTGCCTTTGCCTAGCGGTGTTTCAGTGCCCATGTGCTGGTGCGGTGATCCTTGCAAGGTAGCCAAGTCCGATGAAGAGGAGACGTACATGCAGAGATACTGGATGTGTGCCAATTTTGAGTTTGAGCCAACACCTGAGATACGCCGCATTAACTTAATGGTGAGGAACTGATGTTTTGTAATGATTATTTGGTGTATGAAGTAGTCTTCAACAACTTATTTGGTTAGTAAACATTGCATTTGTTGTAGACCCCTCCACCGCTATGTGATTTTGAGCAGTGGATCGACACCGAGATCAAGCCGCAAAACAAGGAGCGTTTGGAGTACATGCGGCAATGGGATGCAGAGCGCAAGGAGAAGATAGAGCAGAGACGCAAGGAGGAGGCCGCAGAAAAAGAGCACAAGGCTGAGGCGGAAAGGAGGCGTGTTGCTGCGTACAGGGAGGAGCGGGAGCGGAAGCTTGAGCGTGCGCGGCGAGCGAAGGCAGCAATGGAGGAGAACCCCGATGCACAGAGGAAGGGAAAGTGGCCTCGTTGCACTCAGTAGTATGCACGAGTTGGTAGTTGTATGGTGTTAGGGTTTAGGCCGGCCTTGTTTCGCTAAGTGGGTAGGAACGTGTTCCATCGGTTCGTGGGATCTCCATATCTATCCACTCAACGAATTTGCAGACCCAACGATATGCCTATGTAACATGTTATCATTATGTACGATCAAGTTAGCGTTCTGCGTATTTAGAATTGGTACTAGAAATTGGAGCACATAAGTCATACCCGATCCATGTTGCCACATTGGAAGAATCGCCTCCCCCGAGTATCTGAGTTGAGAGACGACTAAAATATACAGTCATCACCACAATGGCACAACGGACGGTCACACCATGGTGGAATGAAACCGCCCAAAGGATGATGTATTGACATATGAGGAGTGATGAATTTTCGGAGTTGTCCCAAAAGTATTTTCGGAATTTTTAAACATACTAGTTGAATGCCCATGCGTTACAATGGGAAAAAAATTAGGGCAACTTTAAGGCCCCGTTTGGATGGGATTAGTAAAACCAAGTTGTGCGTTCTGGAAATTTTCGGAGTTGTCCGAAAATCATTTTCGAAACTTCCGAAAAATTACAGAACCAAGTTGTGCGTTCTGGAAATTTTCGGAGTTGTCCGAAAATCATTTTCGGATCTTCCGAAAAATTACAGAACCAAGTTGTGCGTTCTGGAAATTTTCGGAGTAGTTCTCTTTTGGAATTTTTGAAAAACGCGTGTAAACTCGGGAAGGCGCAGGGGCAGGGGGCAGGGATGTTGCCGCCCTTGCAGAGAGCGGCAAGGGACCTCGGAGCAATTTTGCCACACCGCGGCCCGTGCGCACCGTCAAGACGCACACGGCGCCGTGTGCCACGTCAGCTTACCGCCCTTTCAAAGGGCGGCAGGATCTATTTTTGTAATTTTTTTCGGCGCTATAATATTTCTGTAAATATTATAAAAGAAAAATCTAAAAACAAAAAAAATTCGTCATTTGTAAGGGGCAGCTGGCAGTGGGAGTTAGGGCCTTGCCGCCCTCTGCAAGGGCGACAAGGGGCAAAACGCAAAATAGCCACCCTTGCCGCCCTTACAAAGGGCGGTAAGGACCTAAACGTAAAATGCGCACCGGCGCCGTGTGCCACGTCAGCTTGCCGCCCTCTACAAGGACGACAGGGTTTATTTCTGTAATTTTTTTTGCCGCTATAATATTTTTGTAAATATTTTAAAAAATAAATCTAAAAATAAAAAAAATTCACCAGCCCACCACGCCCGGACAAACCTCGCCGCTTCACCCTTTTTCGGTTTGGCCTCGTCATCCGTTATGCCTTCCCCACCTGCCGCTACGCCACGGCCTTCCTCCCCTGCCCACCTTGGGCTCCCTTGTGCGACTTGTGTCGAACACCGCAGCCGCCACCCGTAGACGTGACCTCAGCACCCACCCACTTGCTCTCCGGGGGAGGGGAACCCCGGGCGCGTCGTCAACCCACCCTTCGTCTCCACGGCAAGCGCCCGCCGCCTCGCGTCTTGCCCCAGATCCGGCGCCCACCCCAGGTAAAAGCCCTCAGGCTCCTCACCCGAGCTTCGTTGCTCCCGATGCGCGCGTGCAGGGAGGGATGGGATCAGGGGAAGGGGGTTGCGGGGGATGGATCAGTTGAATCGGCTGCTCTAGTTTGGAACTCCAACACCTTGCAGTAGTATAGATGGGTTGAATGGTCGCAGGTGTTGCGCTTTTCTGATGCGGTTTCGTTTGCTGCTGCTGTGTGAAGGTACCCGGTTGTTTGCACGCGTGAATCACGTACAGAACCATGCTGCGGTAGGAACTTGGCAAGATTCCGGATGGTTCGCTTGTTTGGTGAGCTCTTGTAGCATTGGTTGTGCTCCATTCAATTTTTATTTTTCTTGCTCGGAAGCGGTAAATGGTAACAGTTGCCACTCACTGCAGTAGGAAACTCGTTTATGGTGTAATTATTAGACTTTATTTCATTTATTAAACTTACAATGATCGATAGTATAGTTCAGTACTTCAATTACCCTGTTTCACTGTGCTGTTTTGACTTCTGTTATAGCATGCTGAAAACTGAACTTGCCAAACAGCCAATTGATAGGGACTTTCCTTTTTTGAGCCACCAGTTATAAACTTCTAATTATCAGTTTTGCTATATATTTGTTGACAAATTTTCTCCCAAAAATTTGACAAATGTAAATATAGTGTAATCGTAATGTAATTATATCGTAACTTGTATGTAACTACAATATAACTTGTACGTAACTTTCAAAAAATCTTGCGATAACATGTTATTTTTTGAAACGGAGGTCATGGAACCAAATCCCCCACTTGTGTATGCGTTGTGATTTTTTTCTTCTCCGCTTGCACGAATCTTAAAGAAAATCTAACGGTTTCAAAATTACATAAAATTTACATACCAATTACATTGTAGTTACATGTAAGTTATAATGTAATTACACTACTATTATACTATTTTTACATTTGACAAATTTTTAAGAGAAAATTTGTCGACAAAATTATAGATAGTCCCATTCATGTTGTTCTAGTCTTGTGAGGCTTCCTTTTCTCCTGTTTCAAACTGTTGTCATGGTTTTCCTCCCGATGTGCAAACATTGCTTTGTTTTTACCTAAATTTATTTGGATCATCTTGTATAGTTAGTTACATTTTAATATGGCTTAAAACCATAATGGATCACTACTGCAGCTTTTTTATGAAGATTAGTAATGGGAGAATGAAGATGAGGAACAAACAACGGAAATCATCTGCTCTCAACTTTGACGCAGGATGCCGATCTTCCTTGTCTTTTATTGTATGGAGCTTGGTGGGAGTTGCCCTCATTGTTTGCTTCTTTTCTGTTGTCCGTCAAGCAGACACTAGGCAGAACCATATTTATTTCAGACATCTATCTGCTACCAGAGAGTTAGAAGAGATTGAGGAGGAACATTTTCGCTTGCCACCTCCTCACAAGGTTAATCCTCGTGCAGTGAAACGGCGGGGGCCTCGGAAGGCTCCAAAGGTTATTGATCAATATCTGGATGAGTCATCAGCAGTACATGCCTTGTTCTTCCCTGATGAAAGAAGTGCAGTGAACCCAACAAAAGGTGGAAATGACAGTATGTACTTCTATCCTGGTAGGGTGTGGCTGGACACTGATGGACATGCCATTCAAGCCCATGGGGGTGGTATTCTGTATGATCATATCACTGCCAAATACTACTGGTATGGAGAAAACAAAGATGGGCTAACCTACCAAACTAACCCCAAGAGTACATATCGGGTTAGTATAAATTCTAGTATAATATCTTCCTTGTTTTAGTGAGTGGTTATCTTAGCAATTTGTTCCGATATAAAAAAATAGTACAACAGTGGCTCTAAGACAAGTCTGTTGCTGATTGTTCCTTAAGTAGGTATGTACTGATAAGTGGTTGTCTTTACAACTTTCCAGGTTGACATTATTGGGGTAAGCTGCTACTCATCAAAGGACCTATGGTCATGGACTAATGAAGGAATTGTGCTTCCTGGAGAACCTACTATTGTCACCCATGACCTTCATAAATCTAAGGTACTTGAGAGACCTAAGGTCATATATAATGATCATACTGGACAATATGTAATGTGGATGCATATTGATGACGCAAACTACACCAAAGCATCTGTTGGTGTAGCAGTCAGCAACTCTCCCACCGGGCATTTCACTTACCTCTATAGCTTTCGCCCACATGGATTTGAAAGTAGAGACATGACAATCTTCAAAGATGATGATGGGGCGGCTTACCTCTTCTACTCTTCTCGAGACAATACTGAGCTTCATGTCAGTCCATTGACAAAGGACTATCTTAATATCACGGTAGCAATGAGGAGAATATTAATAAGACGGCATAGGGAAGCTCCGGCTGTCTTCAAGCTTCAAGGAACCTATTACATGATCACCTCTGGTTGCTCAGGTTGGGCTCCTAATAGAGCATTAGCGCATGCTGCAGAATCGATCATGGGCCCATGGGAGACATTGGGCAACCCATGTGTTGGAGGCAACAGTTTTTTCCGGTTGACAACATTCTTATCTCAAAGCACATTTGTGCTTCCCCTCCCTGGCTTGCCTGGTACATTCATCTTCATGGCAGACAGGTGGAATCCTTCAAACTTGAGAGATTCTCGGTATGTTTGGTTGCCTTTGTTCATTGGGGGATTGGCAGATGAACCGTTGGATTACAGTTTTGGATTCCCGGCATGGTCGAGGGTGTCCATTTATTGGCACAGGAAATGGCGTCTCCCTGAAAGTTGGAAGGGGTATACCTGAAATTTTCCCTAGGCACATGAAGTACATACAAAAACTACAGATAATAGATGCAATCATGGAACAGACATAGTTTGAAGAGTTTGGTGATTGTTCCAAATATTTCTCATGGTATCTAATCAGTGCTTTCATAGGCCTTTTTGTAGCGCTAAATAGTCTGTCAAGAAAAAATGTATTACAGTGCAGCTCTCAAAACAAATATTTGACTTGTTGTAACATCCTCCAAAAAGAAGGTTGAAATAGCTTGCGCGTGTGTTCAGGTAACAGGTAGTAACATTTTTTTCTTATGTTCCTGTTACCCGATGCCCCATGTCCGGGGCTATCCAGTTATCAAATTTGTGTAGCTATGTTTCTAGTTACTGTATCCGTTACATGATTGAAAAGCAGAACTACAGTTACACAGGCACGCTTGAATGTCGAATCTGTGATCACACATCTTGTTTAACATCCTCTTTCTTCGAAAGCTCAACTGACTGAATGCCTGAATCTGATAAACTAGTCTCGCTGGGGATGTTTATGTTGAGAAGCAGCCAACACACGTGAACCAATTCATGAATACTTGAAGCTGATGCATAACTGAAGCCGATGAAAACAATGTTCCATACTTGCATAGTTGCATGTGCTACTTACTACTTGAAAGTCATGTCAAAATAGTGTCAACCTCAAAAAGAATTGACATGGAACAACAGATCACAGCATTAACAAAAGATCAACAAATGACTCGCATAAATTCAGTTGGTGATATACCGCTTAAGAATCTATCAAATTGGGAAAAACAAACAACTGCCTGTTAATTGCTAAAGCAAAATCTACCAGCAGCTGGGTTCTGGAAAATTTTAAGCCTGGATATGTTAAGAGTACCAGGGCCATAATATAACCTTGATCATTTCCCCGAAATAACTAGAGCTGTTTCCTCTTCTTGGTCTTTGACCAACTAGATGCATGTTTCTTCAATTTGTGAAGTATTGTTCTCTCGCTCACCCGCAGCACCAAAGAATGATAGAGATTCCTTTCGTTGACAGAAGAGCATGCTCGCAGTTTTTGCCTGTCATCTTCTAAAGTGTTTGAACCATAGAGGCTCTCCCTCATGTCAGCAAGGGATACAAGCGCCGAACAAACACTCCCATTCAGCAATAGCTTCTTCACATCAGGCAATTTTTCAAGTCCGCTAATATCTGGATGTTGATTGGAGCTTGTTACTCTGACAACCTTAAGCACATTACTAATGCTGTCGACCTCATTATCACCAATCAGATCATGAGCCACGCTGTCCAGCTTGTCATAAGCATCAGACTTCAAGGAGATGATGTAAAGAAGGATCAAAAGTTCAAGCTGTGGCTCTCCATCATATGAAATCTCAAAGTAGTCAGCATCTTGGCTGGTGCAGCCTGAATAGCCCAGATTATGCCAGAGTGACACCCTTGCTCTTGCGTATCGACAGGAGTATTTGGATGAGCACCACTTAGTAACCAGCGCTAAGTCGATGTTGACGATGTCGTATGGGTTGTCGATCTCTGTGAAGCCATATCGATGAAGCAAAGCAGCATTTCCCATGGTACCATATGTGTTAAAAACCTACAGTGTAACAAGAGGAGACACAAAGTTGCCTCAAAATAGGAACCTAACTGATATCCAACATTGATACATTAAGATACTTTGGACCCAAAGAAAAATTGTTAAGCACACAATTACCTCCTCCCCTGCACTGACATCTCTCACAACAATCATTTCCAAATCTTCATCATCGTCTCCTGCACAGTATGAACAAAACAACCATAATGAGTGAAGCTTATAATCAGTCAAGTACATGTCTAAATAAGGTCTAATGATGTACATGCATATGGTCATGAATGTAACCTGAAGGGAGGTCGGCAGAATTTTCTATGGTTGACTGTTCATCAGTAGAAGCATTGTTTGGATCTTCGCCATCTTCACTATCTGAGTCCGAGGCTTCTAACACTGAAGTGAAGTGGACATGTTCACCGCCAGTCTTGTGGTTAAAACTGAAATAAAATTGGATGAAGGATATTTCGGTATTAACACTAAGACTCAAGACCAGCATACATACATCATCACCTATGTATGTGCAGGCCTGATGCATCGTTTCCAAATAATCAGGTAAACAAAATGATCTAATTACATGAGTACATTGTAACTTACAGGTCAGCCAGGGGAACCATTCCAGACCCATGATAGCTATCTATTCGGAAGGACCTTGACGAAAGAAGACTCTTAGCAGAGAAATAATTCTCCAGGCTAAAATCATCTGGGTCAACCTCAAGTTCTCCTGACAAAATGAGTGGTTCAATACACTCTTTCCAGTCCTCACAAATGAACTGCCTGTCTTGCTTCACTATCTGCCTAGAGATTTTGCCCTTTTTAGAGTCATCTTAGTGCTTAGCCAAGAACGCGACATAAAACATGAAATGTGTGCAACAGAAAAGTACATCATTGCCACAATACAGCATTAAACACAGCTCAATTATCTCGCATTATGCTGATTTGAGAAGGAAAAATGGCCACAGTTGTTACTCCAGCCAGCCAAACATTGCAAGATAGATCAATTTCACTGCCTACCATCGAAGCATCAAGGCAGATACAAATCGTCGAAGCATTGCAACCAGTTACTACACTAGAAGGGCTCACCTTGTGAATTTTTTTTAGAAATAATACAACTTTAATGAAAAATTGTAAAAATAGATGTTGGTTGTCTAAAACCACAAATTTAACACCTGTCGAACAATTTAACACCGTTGTTCGACAGAGTTTAAAAAATTAGGAACTTGGGATGTGTGTGCCTGCATGTGAGTGGACTGTGGGACCTATCAAGCTTGGGAGTTCGATAGGCCACCTGCAGCATAGTAATTGCTTGTTCTTTTAATTTTTTAATCAAGCCAACCAACCTGTCGAACTACCGTTGTTCGAAAGGCATACCTGTCGAACAATGGTTGTTCAATAGGTATATCGAACTACGGTGGATCGACAGGATGCTAAATTTGTGGTTTTTATCAACCAACCTCTATTTTTACAATTTTCATTAAAGTTGTATTATTTCTAAAAAAAAATTCTCACCTTGTCGAGCTCGGTGCCGGCGAGGAGGCGCTCGGCCTCGTCGGCGGGCCAGACGAGCGGCACGGGCTCGCGGTCGGGGATCAGGCGGAGGTAGGCGTCCCACGGCGAGTCGGCGCCGCGCGCGCGCTCGTACATGACGGCGACGGCGAGCGCGAGGGGCCCACCGAGCTCCGCGGCCTCGATGGCCTGGGCGGCGCCGGAGGTGCGCGGGGTCAGGCACGCCCCCCGCGGGATGGTGGCCACGAGGTCCCCCTCCCGTAGCGCCGCGAGCGCGCGCACGTACACGCCGCCGCCGCCGCCCGCCTCGGCGGCGTCGAGCCGGAGCGCGTCGCTGCAGACGACGCAGTGGTCCCGCATCCACCGCCTGAAGGCCCGTAGGCGGCTGCACGGTCGCGGAAGGGTCACGGATCGTATCGCGGCGGGGGAGCGCAAACAGAGAAGAGCAGAGGTGGAGGATCTCACCGTGCGGTGGAGGCGGCGGCGGAGGCGTCCATGGCTGGTGGCGGCGGCGGCGGCGTCGCGAACTCGCGACTCGTCAGGTTTTCGTTGCGGAAGTCGGTGAGGCAGCAACCGCAATAGAGGCCCAGTAGGCCAGCAATAGGAGACAGCTCGAAATCTATTGGGCTTTTTTGGGTTTGAGGCCCACCAAGGCCTACAACGCGTGTAGTTTTTCCCTTTTGCCTGAACATTAAATCGCAGGTGAGAGAGGCATATCCGACGGGCAATGATGGCCATAATTCAAGTTTGGCCGCTGATCCCAATTGATTTTTGCCAGCAGCGCTCTGTAATGTGCGTGCACCATGTAACTTTCTGCCTGCAGGCGGCCGCCCACGTCAACACAGCACAGGTTGAGGTAGTACTCGTATTTGTTTCGCTGTCTTTCACTTTGCTGGTTGGTTCGTACTGCAAACTTGAACTCACACACAGGTGGTGGCTTTAACTAATGCCGTGCATCAGTTGAACAAGTATACTGTAGTTCACTTGCTCTTCAGCTTATCAACCATAACTAAATTTAAAATTTTATATATATATATATATATATATATATATATATATATATATATGAAAGTTTTTCTTACCAATATATAATCAGTTGTACGTGAAACCATAGTAGTACCAGCAACAAAAGCATCTAAAATATAGCCCTTTGCATTTTCTACTTTCAGCAGTAGCCAAGGTAATATAGTCCATCTGTAAACAAGTTTTCAGGTAGCTAAAGAAGTTATACTTTCGCCCGTTTTAAACCAGCGCTAGATCTGCCAGGTTGATGCTCGCAATGTGGAAGTGTAACGCAAACACTGTAAACCAGTAATGCTATCACAGTAGCAGTGATTAGCCGAAAGTACAGTGCTACATGCACGAGGTTAGGTATGCATGGTTAGCGAAGGTACAACCCCGGCCTGCTGCCTCCTGCCAGCGAAGTAAAGGAATCAGCAAGAATAAAAGGGGGGAGCGCGATTAGTAATCACCAACTTTTGCAATCTGCTTGCGCGCATGCAGCTGCTGCAGCAAATTTATACACGCCCTGTACATGTAGCTGTGGATCAGCATTAACCATGGCAACAAGAAGACAAGCGCTAGAAAAGAAGAGGAAAGGCTTAGCTGTTGTTGACAACGCGCTAATTAATTGATGGATCTTCAGCAAGGCGAGCTCCAAATGCATTGCAGCCATGTTCTGATGAGATGACGCAGCAGTAGATTCAAGGCAAGGTCCCGGATGGTAGATGAACCTGTGGCAGCAGATGTCATATCATTTCTAGATTCACTCAACAACAATGAACCTATAGATGAGCTTGGAATGGCTAGCCAAGCCAGCAGCTGCACAGCAACTCGATTTTCATGATCTTCACACTTGCATTGCATGCTGTGATCCATCCACGAAGCGTTATGGCCGAATGAACACCTGCACATCTAGCTAGCTGTACGTTAGTAGTAGTAGTTCGCAGGCAATCTATGCAATGCATCTACGGTTAATTAGGGTTCATTACAGCGTCCTGCAGTACTGCTTCTTGCAGCCGCGTAGCTCGATCGAATCGAAGTCCTGCATGCCAGGGATCGGGATGGCTGGCTGGCGTATCAGAAGTCTAGACGCTCGAGTGGCGTGGAACTCGTCGACCGAGGCTTAGGCAGAGACTGTCCAGGTCTCCAGGAATAGCTAGCTTCAGACCGGGTTTCTGTGGATGAGCATTTACCGATTGTGAAATGCTCGAGGCCAGCCGGCTGTGCACTGTTTCCTTGGTCTCATAAAAAATAAATTTAATATAAAATACGATATATTTTTAGTAGTATGAATTTAAATAGATAAATATGTCATATCTCGTATTAGATTTGTTTTGTAGACAAAAGAAATATTTCTCGTCCTCTATACACCTGTACAGTGGTATTTAAGAAGGGGGAGAGAGGAATGCCAGGGACGAAAGCAATTTGGCAAACAAGCAGAAGAATACTCCTAAAAGACATTTGATCCAAAAGGTAGGATTTGCCTCTGAATATTCCCAGTCAATCGAATCCCCAATGCTTACACGAACAATAGCTGTAGCTATGCTTCATCACTGCTTTCACTGTCCACACATCTCATCGCTGTCCAGTTCAACTCACAAGTCTGTCTCCATCACCATGTCATCTCCCATAAATTGCAGCAAAAATTTTCTCCCCTCTCCTTTCATCACTAGTGCTATTAATTTCCACAGAAAAGAGGTCATGCAGCTCCAAGTCACATTTATATGTGCATGGCAGCAGCAGTAGTAGTACCACCTATCCCGGCCACTAGATAAATGCGAAAGCCTCCATGGCTGCATTGCTCATTGATCATCTGCCCACCATTTAGAGACCTCAAGAACTCTCTTCACTAGCTCACACTCAGGTTGCATCCAAGATCGCAAGATCTGAAGATCACATTGATAAAATCATGAGCAGTTCTGAAGAAAGGATGTTCGAGATGGATGCTGACCCAACTTCATCACCAGAAGCCAGCCCCAAGCACCATCACAGTACATGCCACACACTAGAGGTTGATCAATCAGTCACTCTGGGCTTTCTTGTGCCATTGTTCATGGCAATGCCTTATATTAACCACTGTTGTTTCTGCAAAACACATGTAGCAGGGTCTCCTTGGGAGGTGCACGCAGGTGGAGATGGAGATACAAGAGAGGGCCATGAAGCATGTGATGGAGATTGGTGAGGAGAGGAAGAGGAGCAGCTTGAAGAGGAGGCTGATGATGAGGCTGAGGAAAGATGGCTACGATGCTTCTCTCTGCAGGTCTTCTTGGGTTGCCACCGCTGAGCATCCAGGAGGTGAAGTTTTTTTTTTTTTACTTATCTTGTTGACACAAAATTTGTAATGCTAGTTTGTCCTTGTTCTCTCATTTCTCTGTTACCATTTCTGTGGGTGTTTGGTTCATCTGTAAATATCCAAAACTGGACTAGTTGGCCTGCAGAAAATGCTGTCGGAACAGCATGTTTCTTCTTTTGGTTAGGAAATATGGTTCCCAGAATTTCCATCTTCTGCGTGAACTCCCATGGTGATTTGCTCCTAATAACTGGAGTAACTGATATTTCTTTGACCGGCTTTTTAATTCTACTCCTTCCGTTCTATATATATTTTTGTTCTAAGTCAAATTTCTATGACCGAGTTTGAAATAACATCTGCAACATCAATTTTTTTTATTAAACCCACCATTATATATTGATAGTGTACTTATTTATTATTATAAATGTTGATTTTTTTCCTGTAAACTTAATCGATATTAATAAAATTTAACTTGATAAAACTTAAATGACTTCTACTCCGTAATATGGAACGGAGGGAGTACCATTTCACAACCCCAGTAGCAGTAAAACTTTCAGAATCTTGTACTCCTACGGTGACACCGTTAATGAAGCATTGACATTATTATTGACTTAGATCAGTACCGTGCATATAATCGCTAGTACCATTACTACCCAATCATCGTTAATATGCTGACATTTGCCGCAGGGTCAGCGAGTGATCACCGTTAACTTCTTTTAAGTGGACGAAACAGTGAGCTGAAAAGGTGCAGATGCTTTTGTCTCGCAGGTGATTACGAGTACGTCGACGTGCTCGTGGCAGGCCATGGCGCTGACACGTCGTCCAGGCTGATCGTTGACGTGGATTTCCGGTCCCAGTTCCAGCTGGCGAGGCCGGCCCCATGGTACGCCCACCTGTCGAGCCGGCTGCCGCCGGTGTTCGTGGGCCCGCCGGAGAAGCTGCGGCAGGCGGTGGCGCTGCTGTGCATGGCGGCACAGCGGTCGCTCCGGGAGAGCGGCCTGCACGTCCCGCCGTGGAGGCGGCCCAGCTACGTGCAGGCCAAGTGGCTCCCCTGCCGCAGCGTGCAGGCAGCGCTGCCACCGGACGGCGAGGCGCCCGTCTCCGCCGCAGCGGCGGCGAACGGCGATGGCCGGGCTGTGGTCCAGTGGTCGGTGGGGAAGGAGAGGAGACGCCGTGGTGGTGGGCACCGGAGGTCAGGCCTCTCGGTGGAGCTGTCCGACTCCGGCGCCGGCGAGGTGAGCTAAGCTGCCATGCATGATGGTTCTACGTGGACGGAGTGTGTGTATGTGTTTTTTTTTATCTTTTTTAGCTCCCACGGTAAAAAGCGTGGGAGCTGTAGAAGGTACATGTACTGCAGACTCCAGTGTACTCTAGTAGTATAGGCCAGGTTAGATTGGTCGCCACCTGTCAGCTGCAGTCAGTAACTGTTCCGGTATGGCCAACGTGGTAGAGAACCGTCCAGTTTTGCACTTCTGCTTGCGCATCAACCGTTGTTTAGCTGCGTTGATGTTGGCATATGCATGTCGCCTGTGGCAACCGGCGCCGTGTTTTGCGTTGGCATTTTGGAGGCTTAACCAACCGAATAGCTACTGTGGTGATCAAACAACACACAATCCAAAGTCATCTATTCAAAGTTTACAAGCATTGTACGTGCTCTCCAACTATAGCGCAATTACTGTGATCTGTGGGTGCCGGACGTGGAGTACGCCTGGTCCTGTGGAATAACAGTGCGGAGAGGGCTCGTGGGTTCTTATCGTTTTACTGGTGGTAGTAAATGGACGCTGTACGCCGTATATATGCGCGCCGGCCGTGTTGCCACCGTCGGCGTCGTATCCGGCACACGGGGCTCCATGCAGGTGGTGGGGTTTGAACGGAGGGAGTGGAGCTGTGTAACCAGCCGCAGCTTTGTCAGGCTTCGGTTCGGTGTGACTGGCATGTCATCGCCATTTCACCTCGCCTGTTCTTGCCAGTACTGTGTGGCTGATGGAAATGCTCTTCGTGGCGCGAGATGATTGACCTCTACTCTCCATTGTTCCCATGCTCTGCACTCCTTCCGTCTCATAATACTTATTATTTTAAATTGTTTAATATAAGTTAAGGTTTAAAAGAAAAAACCATAATGTTCTTTATTTGAATGTGAGTGAATGGATGGTAAGGGTAGAATGAAAAATAATTAAATGAAATATAATTGATATGACAAATAGCACTATAAGATGATAATTATTTTGAGATAAAATTTAAAGTCTAGAAAAACAACTGTTTTGGGAATAGCCCTCTACTATCCCCATCGCAGCTTTTGCGAGGAGGAAGGAGAAAAATAAAGGTAAAGAGGGACCCTACGCGGAGAAGATGAGATATACGTACAGTGATCTGGCTACCAATAACGAACAACGTGAACACACGTACAATCAGGCGTTGTGTTTTCCACGGATATCTTGCCTAACCCCAACAACGGTTGATTTACTCCCTCTTTTTTTTTTTGAGTGGAATGATTTACTCCGTTTTACAGTTGCAAAACATAGTAGGAGCCTTCTACCATGGCTGTAAGAACGCTGTATCTGGCCGAAAGCTCATCTGGGCCTAATAGCTAATGAGCCCTAAAAGTAACTACTAATTTGAGGCATATCAGATGGACCTTTTGCCGTTCGGCTCAAGCCCACGCCGCCACGCGACCACCCAAGTCCAGTCAGAACGTGATCGCGAGTAACGTGCGACCCATCTGTGTTGGACTGGAGCAGATTGTGGTTCACGGACCGGAGCGGAGCGAGTAAATTGGGCAGCAACACAGTCGCGGATTACGTGCAGGCCGTGCGGCCTGCGAATGCGTGGGCTATCGCCAATCGGGAAGGTTTCATGCCTTCGTGGGCTGGCCCCAGAGTGGTGTGCGAGAGGAGTAGGAACAGGATTGCGTCAAACGGCGTGTGGTGAGTCACGGACTCGCGGTCGTCAGGCGGCTGGCGCGTGTTCCGTGTGGGAGGCCTGCCTGCGTGCCAGCCAGCGCAACGTGTCAGCCTCTTAACTTTAAATGTGCTCCACCGACGACGACCAGTGTGTTGCACCTGTGCGCCACCTCCCTGTTGATGTCAGTCACAGTCTCTTGCGTAGTAGGCCCTCGAGAAGTACTTGCCGCCAGAGCATTGCATCATCACCGGAATCTCTTCGCCATGCAGGCCTGCACAGCGGCTCTCATCGCTGACACAGGATCACTAGGTTGTCTGAGGTTACACTACATAGACGTTCAACGCGTACGAGTAATTAAGAGAATTTATACGTACCGCAACCCATGTACGGAGTATAATCCTTCAGAAAACTTGTACAGTACATCGGCCTTTCCCCAGGTCAAGCTCGTTCACCTTCCATGTAACAACAAGCGACGCCACAAACGCAAGCATCATGCTCTCTCATCGAGCGGCCTGATGCAGCACGCGCGCCTGGGTGACAAGTCCAAAGCCTCAAACCAATCCCGCCCTCGCGTCGCAGCCTTCTCGTTCTTCGCCCCCACAAAGTCCGCGCTTGCCTCTGCTTTTCGCGATTTACACCATCATTGGTTGTAAACCAACGCGAGACGCCGGCCGGTGAGTTGGAGTTGGTCTAGGAGGAGGAACCATCGGCTGCTCGCCTCGCATGTGGCGGCCTCAAAGAACCGAATCCTTTTCCGGCTCTCGGGGACTCGTTAATTCGCCGCGATGTCCGTCGCTTTCGCGGCAGCGGCGGAGCAAAAAAAAAAAACGCAAAGCGACCTGCCTGGAATGGCTTGTCAATTGTACATCCGTACACCAAAGTCCCAACCAAAAGCTGGCTAGGAACGGGAGAGGCACTGTACATAGGACCGAGGTGGTGATGAGACGTGAAGAGCCACAGACTGCAAGGGCTTTCACAGTGCATCCTCCTTGTTAGAGGAACCTTAAATGTCACACAGGTTAAGGTTACATGTTATTTTTCACAGTGCAAGTGGCTTTAATTTTATATCTCAGTCTCTGTTATTTTTTATTTCAATCCTTATATTTTTTTCAATTTGTGTGAAGATCCAAAGTTTACATTTAATACCCTAAAATTCAAAAAAAATATAAAAATCTCTCTTCCCCTCCCCCTCCTCTCTCTCCCCCTTATCCTCTCCCTCACTCGGCTCCCAGCCACCTACGGCGGCGCCCCACGATGAACCACAGCACCCCCCTCATCTTCATCCTCTCCCACAGTCGGTGGCCCTGCCTCTCCCCCATCCGGCGGCTCTCCTTCCATGGCGGTGCGCTGATGAACTCGGCGGCACGGAGCGGGAGGCGCGGTCGCTTTTCTCTCCCCTCGCGTCGCCATCGTTGTCCCTCCCCTATTGCCGGCGATGAGCTCCCCAGCGCCGCCGCCTCTACCCTCTCCCCGGCGGACAGGTTGAGGCGATCGCCGTCGAGCTGTTGTTGTACAGGTCGACGGCGACGATAAGCGGCGGCTTGGGTCGGGCTCGGTGGCTTAGAGCAAAGGACAGGCTCGCCAGCGTGGAGCTTGGTGGCTCGGATCTGGCGGTGGACCTTGGCGGGCGAAGGACTTCGAGGCGGGCCTCGGCGACGACACGGTGGAGGGGCCTTGCCGACGGCCAGCCTGCCACCACCAGCTTCGCCTTCCTTCCTCTCTTCTCCTATGGGCGGCGAGGTTTTCTCCGACCCTCATCTCCTCTACCCGTCTGCCGGCGACCGTGGGAGGAGGGGCGAGCGCGCGTGAAGCCGCGTCGAGGCGGGGCTACGAGCTCCACAACGCGGTCGCACCCATCTATCCTCGCGCCGCACAACCTCGATCCGATCGAAGAACTCGTGGCTCATTTTGGCTTCGCAAACTCGGTTTGGTCACGACCAAAGCGAACGTGAAGACGAATCTCCTACATGAAAGGTCGAAGCCGAACGACATGTTGACGCACTGTGAACGCCCTAAGTAATGAAGTGTACAGCGCTTATGTTCAACAGTGAATAACCTATTCTGCCAAACGTGGTACTCCAAACATTATGTGGGAATTTATTCAACCGTCGAAACGTACTGCTACGTACAACTACTCGATATAACCAAGCATGTCCTGTTACACTTGAAGAAACGTTTTGGTCCATCGCCCCTGCATGGAGGGAAGAGCAGCGATACCAACAGGCTTTATTAAAGTTTAAACGGCTACAGGACATCTCTTCTGTACTTCTGTTCATGAAGTAAAACCTCCATGTTCCATTGCACAATGTACTAATCTTTAGCGCACCATAAGTTTGTGATACATATATTAACTCGACCTTTGCTAGGTCAACAGCAGATTGGCTGATCACCGAGAGAGACCTACCATAGTACTATGCCGTACACTCATGTTCAGCTATAATAAAGTGCACCTAGCATGGTGATGATCGAAATTAAGCCAAGTCAGACAGAGTATTAGTAGCACCTAGTAGCGGATAGGATAAACTTGCCAAGGCCTTCAAGTTGCCCAGAACTTTTAGTTGAAGACCAGATGGAGGGTTACAGCTACTCGTACTTAATTAGTAGTATTAAGCTAATGTCTTCATGTTCCTAGTTGAGTTATACTGTACGATGGCAACCTTTTGACCTACGAATCTGCATGCGTCCCGACTCCAGAATCCAATCCACAAGGGTTTGAAGTTTGAAACGGTCACGGCTATTGTATTCTATTCCGTTAGGTCTCTCAGATGTCACTAGTACCTAAACTAACTAATTTTTGTCACGATGCCCGGCTCTAATCAAAGTTTCGGTCCTTACTTTTGGTTTGAAATGTTAGGTTGGCCTGAACATAAGCACGCACGAGTATACGTTGCGTAATATTTGTACTTCATATAGGCATCAATTTGCCATTGACTAGTGGTATTATTGTATACCTTCCATAACGTATGGCAGGGTTCAAAAGTTCGGTCTCCTGCCGTGTGGAGAATGCCATGCATAATGCAGCCTGCACGACTAAATCAAAAGTTCAAAAGGAAAGCTAAATTTAACGGCCTCGTTTCAGATTCCGCAAATTTCGGGCTTTCACTTGTTTGACTAGAGTACTGGTATTCAACTGCCTTCAGGTAACTACTGAATTTGTTTGTCGAAATTATGTACTCAATTTATTTTTCTTGACAAACATAGTACAAGCGTAGACATTTACAACACACGCACACTCACCCATATAAACATATACACACACATCCTATTCTTATAAAATAAATAACCGTAAATATAAATATTCGTGTTCAATCTAAGACTTTAACCGTGATGAATAAGTTCTACCAAAAAAAATTAAACCACGTCCACCTCGTAAATTACGTACTTTGTTTAGACCTTAAGTTCCAAGTAGTATAAGACTTTTAACCCAGCTCGTCTAAGCTTTGAACAAAGAACGGTTGCTTATAAACAAAGCACACCGTTTTTTTCCGTGTAAATTATTTGGGTCTAAACAACTCAATTTGTTTATGACTTTTTACATGCAAATTTCCCAAGGCATTAGCAGTGGGGCGTTCTCCAACTCACAAACGTCCACCATTAGCAGCGTAAACATTCGCAGGACAGAACATTCCAAATTTGCTAGCCAGGTGGCCGGCGCGGTCCTGATGATCGGTGGCCAGTGGCTATCACCGGCGAGAAGAGACCACACTCTTCCAAGTACCGGTAATTGAAAGGCCCAAGACGTCTTCCCGGCCCGACGAGACGGCGACACGTTTGTCTCGGCGGCTTTAGCCAGCTAATCGGCGCACCCGCGCACCGCTCGGCGGCGGCGTGGCCGGCGTCTCGCGTGTACGTACGGGCGACATCCAGCAGCCCAGCACATGTTCGCGAGCAAAGCGAGATAGACCGGTATCAATTTGGGAGTGTTGGGAGCAAGCAAACGGCCGGGGTAAACAAACCTCGACCTGCACAATGTCACTACGGGTCAAATGGCCAGCCGGCTTAGCTGGCTGGCTGGCTGGACGCGTGAAACGCATATAGAGCGATACGGGGGCATACGGCCAGCTGCTCGGGAGAGCATCCAAGTGTATCCCGAGGGTAATACTAGTTGTAGTATCAGTACAGTACATGTCGATCGTACTGATGAGCAAAATCACACAGGCTGGCGTCGCGTGGTGACCTAGCTAGCTTTGCTTGTCTGTGCCCCACAGATGGAATCTACGGGATGGGAAGCCATAGAAGGGAGTAAATCAGATCGGGATGCTCTTCATGTCCCCCCACAGCCACGCTTGTTTAATCAAACCGCAAAACGACGCCCCGGTGTGCTTACTCATTGATCGTGCGGAGCAGAGATACGAATATTACGATCGATCGGCACAGTGTACTATCGCCTCTCGTGATCGACCATATGGCCTCTCGGTCGACACGACACAGATGCCACCGTACACAAACTCCCCCAGATGATTTTGTTCAGCATCAATATCGTACGAGTACCTTGAAATATTGTAATCTGAGCGCAGGAGACTGATAATCTGGTACGTTGTCAGTTCTCATATGGCGTTGCCCTCGCCATCCGAGCCGTCAATCTCTTGGTGGTCTATTCTTATCTTATTCTCGGTCAAAAATCTACTAGTAGTAATCCCTATTCCGGATGATGGATTGATCATTAACCGGACAATAGAGTTTTCGTACTGAAACTGTTCGATCAAACAGCATTTGCCCCAGCATGTTCTGTGCAGATGGATGCATGGTCCTCACCGGTGCAAGCAAATGATATTAGGCTAACAGAACAAAACCAATCATATCTTAGCACTATATACGAACTTGTACATTTTGTGCAAAATGATTAATCTTGTCAAATAACGAGACAGGCAGATCTGAATATCTGATACGTGGGGACAATTTGCTTGCAAATAAATGACAGGCAATTATGCCTGGGACAGCAAACACACACAAAATTTATACAAGGGCAGAATCTATAGCCTATAAGAGAAGTTTAAACCGGATCAGATTCCTGGCGAGTTGCGTGCAATGTGGGAGGGGGAGGGACGAGCCAAGCGCTCAAATCGCCTCCGCAAGTGGCATTCTTATCGGAAACACATGGAGCCTGATTCGTACCTGGGAAAGTGATTTGGCACCACCCTGGTTTTCATCATTTAAAACTCACTGCGAGCTGCAGTATCAAAGTTAACAATACGATTTCAATGAACTTATCGCAAGTCATAGGGACCAAGTTTAACAAACATCCTTATCGTATTTATTCAGTTGCAATATTTTTGTGGACTCGACACGTGATCGCAGGAGCAGTACATGGTTTGGCAGAAGTTCCGTAGAAAAACATGGGTATTCTGGTGAACAGAACCGGAATGTTCAGTATAGAAAAGAACTCACAGCTGGCTAGATCTAACTTATACTAGTAGTCCGGGTTCAAGTATGAACGTGTATTCTTGGAGGAGTACTACTCCGTACTTCTATATGGCAGCAGAGGTGCTTCATCGCAAATACGATCGTGCATTCGTGTGTGCTTACAACCACAAAACGAAAAAAAAAACAAGAATCCCGTGTCAACTTAGCCGTACGAAATTAGGACAGAGACAGTCGAGACCCTATCGCTTTCCTATTTTCCTTGTTCCGTGCCGAATTCTAGACTAGATTTTACATGCCTTGCCGTGTCACTCAAAGTCTTGACGGGCCCGGACTCCTGACGACGCGGATTAATTTTCACTTGCTCGATTCATTCTGATAGCACTTTTATCCATAACGTTGATCAGCCTCCCTGATTACTTGCGTGCTAAGAGTCAATCTGGGATCGCGTTCCGATTCCGGCCGTGCGGTTCACGCCCTTCCGCGAAAGGCAACGCACGCGGCGGTGCGGAGCCGGAAGTCCCGGAGCCGAGCGCGTTTGAGGGTCAATTTTGTATCCCGATTCCCATGCCGCCGCCACGCACGGATGCACCGCCCCGCGTGCGGCGTCTTCGCGTTTAGCTGGCGCACGGCCCCGCCCCCGCGCGCGACGACGGGCGGCAGCCGGCAGGACGCGATCAGATCGCCATCTCACACCGACGGCACGCGGCTAGCTAGGAGGATGATGAGGACGGAATGGTCTCGCTCTCGCGCGCGTTTGGTGCGGCGTTGCCGTCGGCGCTGTGCCGCTGGCCCGGATGACTCGACCCGTCGGTGAACTGTATGGTCGACTGATTTCCGGTTGCCTCCGACGGCCAATGGGGTACACCGGTACAGTACGGCCACCCTGTGTGAGTCCGGTGAAATCGATTTCAGGCTCTCGTCGTGTGGCGGCAGTAGATGTTACGGCCGTACGGCTTCACAGTGGAGGCAGTGTCGTGTTTGGAGAAATTGAGAATGCCACGTCTTGTCCGCATGGAACGGGGTGGCACGTTCCGCCGAAAAGCGAGCCAAAATGGATCAGATCGAGTTCGGAAGAGCGTGGCAAGTTGCCGCCGTGTGGTCAGCCGTCGGGCTCATGCATTGCCAGGTACCGCTGCCGCTTGCCGAAAATGACGATCAACGACGGTGATTGGGCTGCGTTAGCCGTTAGGCACTAATTTTTGGTTTTGATTTTACCAGAATTTTGAATTCGGTCTTTCAGCCTAATTTGTTGGGTGAACCGAAGGAACTACTAGTCCAGATTTTCTTTTGAGCTCCCGTACGTTTTTGGTTACGTGTGTGTAACAAATGTGATATGCATGTCGCATGGTTCGTCAGCCAGAGGCCATTTTATTTTCGTGCGCGGATAGCTCACATCAACCTAACTGTAGGCGACTTAAACAAGAACTAGAAGTTCAAACTTCAACAAGCGCCTAATTACGATAGTTCCAACCTGCTGCCCCGTGTTGATTTGTGAACATGCGTACACTCCTACCTGCTGGGACTGCCTGCCCGGCCAGCAACACACACGCTGTTGTCTCTGCTGCCCTGCGTCGCGACAGCCTAACAGGTTGACTGCTAGTCAAATTCCGTATAGAAAATGCTTTTGATTCGTGCTGAAAAAAATCCATTTGATTCGAAGACATGTGCGTCTTTTATGCAAGCCAAGCCATCTCTTACGACAATGTTCCCCCCTAATTTTCTCCAGTAATCAAAAGACGGGCTGACTGGTTCATCTACTTCCCTCTTGCAGTAGCATAAGCTCTTTGGTGGTAGTTAAGGGCTGCTCTTTGTAGAATTGCAGATGACGCAGCCATGCATGGATGTGTATTACTTCCTCCATCCTAATAAATACACAACCATTTTCTTCTGATGTTTCATAATAAAAATGCACATGCATGTATGAAATTAACTAACACGTTTTTCCATACTATGATTCGTCTTTTATCTCGTGCACACAGTGTATTTATTAAAGTGACCCAAATAAAAAGATGATACGATTTTCTTCTTGATATTTGCATTAGTGATAGATGTGTCTCCCACCCTCCACTCCACCCCACTAGTTTCTACAGCACCAAATATACTATCACATAAGCAAAAGACTAAGGTGACAAAAGAATTAGTGAAGAAATCATTTTTCATATAAAAACCAGTTCTATGAAGCTATTGAGAATAAAAACAAGAAGATATGTGGATGAAAGAAGAGAGAAAAGAGGTCATTGTATGAGAATTATTTTGAAGAAATCACTCACTAGATATATAGTTTCTACACATAATGTCTATATGACATGATGAGTATGAAAACCATCCTTACTTAGTTTGGTAGTTTCTGGGTTAAGATTGTTCTTATATTTCATGATGGATGGAGTAAATATTATATATTATGATAATAACAAAAATTTTGAAAAAAAAACCTATCAATACTTTTTTTTTGAGAAATCAATTTTTTTAAATGTGGAACAAATAAACCGATGATGATATGCTCATCTTAGCTGATTTGAACGTGGCCTTAGTTTGACAAGTAGTTGACCTTGTTTCTTTCCGAGGAAACTTCAGAACGATCAATTAGTAGGATATATATTCAAGATTTTTCAGTTCTCCAAAGAGTCTTACGCTTAGCTGCCAAGTAAAATTATGTAATCCTCTTAGTACATATCTTACCTAAACTAAACTCGTTCCTTAATCCAAGTGGCCGCCAAACGCTCGTCGCTTGATCAGGCTGTGACCTCAACGGTTTCGTCAGCACATATGGTTGGATTATTAACAAGGTAGCTAAGCATTGGCATCGATCATATCGAGCCTAAACAAAGCTCGATCGCTTGCTCCAAAATAAAAGTCCATGGAGCTCGTCAGATTGGGTGTCCTTTCTTGTAGGGCGCCAAACTTTAGACGTGCTTGCGTCCTGCTGGTTCCTGGGTAATTAAATGCCAACGTGCCAATTGTGTGATATGAACATTTACTGTCTTTTGTTGTTTCCTAGTGAATCGTCGTCATATTACGGACGTATGTGGTACGGTTGGTGAGCGATGCGACTCGACAAAGTTGCCGCAATGCCGCCCTATAGGCTACAGCTAAGTAATTAAGGTCGGTTGATCGATTGGAACTTCTCTGCCGCCTTCTAGCGGTCGCCATCGCCGTCGATCGATAGATGGACGGATGGTTCGACTCGTCGTACCTGGCTACGAACAGCTACATATTTAAACAAGATACACCAACCCCTGCTGGTCTACTACTGCTCAGCATGAGTACTGCAAGGTGCAAGCTACGAGAACAACCCAACAAGAGGCCAGAGCAACCAGACGAGACGACCAATCTGAATAACTGTTGGTTTAAATGTCAAGGTGTCACAAAGTCCGATTCCACCAACGCGTGGAATATGATGGAAACTTCAGTCAGTGCTCGATCTGATCACAACTAGCAGCAATCCGGTTTGCTAGCCTCTCTGCTAGTAGTAGGAAGAATCATTTTGCATGCTATAGGATGGATTAAATTAGCATCACACGGCCGGAGAGCCGCTCAGCCATTGCTTTCCGTGCCGATCCGCATCCTTGTCTCGCATTGCATTCATTAATCTACGCGCACGTCGCAGCTATACTTCGCTAACTCCTGCGAACTAAACGTTGCAGAGGTAGCGTTTCATTATTTCATTTCAATTATGTATAGCACAGTGTCCAGCTCGCGAAAGATAACCGCGCGCCGAGCGGATGGCTGGAGCGGAAGGCCGCTAGGGACATGCAATGCAAGATGGCGAGGTCGCGCGCTTTTGTTTGGAGAAAGATTTCCAGACTCCAATTATTAGTGGAGCGTAGCTGAGAGCAGAATGGACGCATTTTAGCGTGTCACCAGGCCAGTTATCCTTAGCCACTCATATGTAGAGATTCTATAGAATCCCTTAGTTCTAAACAGTGGCGAAGTCAAAATAAATTCAAACCTAAAACTTAATTGATATAATTTTTATAGGTTTATATTTTCTCTTGTAACTTTTTAGAATTTGCAGTGTTATTTTAATGGGTAATTAGGACTAGAAGTAAGGCTCCATTCACAAGTCTAGTTTTCTAACCTTCAGTCTCTCGTTTGTCACGCGGACGCTTTCAAAACTACTTGTTGACGGAAAATTTGTCCCATCGAGTGTGTCAAAAGATGTGTTGACGTAGATCCTGTGTGTGACACACGAAGGCCTGAAAGATCTGCTTGGTTCCAATGCAGGTCTTAAAATTGATGAGATGCGAACGTGCCAGTCAGTTTGATCCTGCAACTGACAATATATATAAACAGCAGATCAAAGAGCCAATCGGCTGACAAACCAATGGAGTAATTCTAGCCGATGCCGATACTAGCCGATGTCAATAGGGTTTTGAACAACCGGCTATATATCAATGTAGATTCTGACACTTGATGTAAATAACGATATAAAGACAATCGGCTGATGATAATGCGATAAAACAATAATATAATCCAATAGAAACCAACCGGCTAATAATCATATGATAGAATAAATGTTGATCCGAAGGTTAACGCATACATCGACTGGAGGTCCGACATCATTAAATCCAAACGATTAGATAATCAATGAAACATTTGTTGTCATCGGCTAAATCCAACTCGTATGTAATCCTTATGAGCCGATGCAACGTCCACGTAACTCATCGGTTGAAACTCCGATGAAACCCTTATTGACAATCAAAAAGCAGGCTAGAGATTATGGTTCTAAGCATGACTAGGGCTGATGCAGCGCAAAGTATGAAAAAAACATAATATCTAGACAACCAAGTCTTCGACTGATTTTAGGGGTGATAGATACCTTAGCTAATCTAGTTCGACAAAACAATTTAGTCGATACCGACAAATACTCTAAAGCAAGCTCAACCGATACAACCAAACTAAATAACGATTTAGATTAACTAAGATATATGATAAATAGGTATGGCCGACGGAACGTAGGACTTACCTTTTTGCCGGAGATCGAAAGCCGATGCAGCCTCGCGTCAGGTGCCAAGTTCCGCCGGTTGATAAGTAAAAACCTCGGGAAAAAGGGTGGCGATGCGTTGGAAGTTGTATATTGATCAAGAGATATCTTACAAAGACCCCAAGTGTATATATTTATACCCATGAGTAGATGCTAGTCCTTATTGGATAAGACACAAACTTTTTCTAAAGATAAAGTAAAAATACAAGTCCTATTCAGACTCTAAACAATCTTTCTTAAAAGTAAAAGAAAACTAATGAACTCTGCCTAATTAATAGATAACTTACCATGCTGCATCCTCCTCGAATTCGGTCTCTTCTGGATAAGCTTTCTTTAATTAATTAATTTTCTTAATCAAATCTATGAAAAATCCAACTGCTGGCAACTTGATATGTCCATCGGCTCATCCCAGGACTCTGAAGCCGATACGATTCCTAAGCCGATGATGATTTCGGGGCTTACCAAATTTTGACGTTAACACTACTGAACGGTGATTTTTTTGCAAAATTTTTTTATAAAAAATTTGCGGTAAAAAATATATTAGGTCATTTTTTTCAAATCTTTTGACTAATACTTAATTATAATTATATGTTAGTAAGCAATTTTGTTTTTCATGCGTGAAGAAGATATACCTCTTCTCCTGGACACATCCTGAAGAAGGTTGTAGTTTTGAATTGTTGAGATTTCATGCTCACACACGAAATAATCACTGCATGAATAGTTTAACAGAATTGTATTATTGTTAGTTGATAGTATTTCAGATCACACATAATATGTTTTTCTAGGGCCGCACACCTTTTTCACTTTTTAGGACACTAGACACACTTTATTTTCTTTAAAATGCTTTTTTTCTACAAAATTAGAGCACATCATGAGTTGGTACATAGCTAGATTCTATCTACGAAGATGAAGCTAGTATTGACTTATCACATCGTGACCACGCCATTTTCTGCTTTCGGAAGATGCAAACAAATCTTCTATACGCACGCAAAATGGGTCAAATGGCTGGAACGAAGAAAAGATGTAAGGTGCGTATACAATACACGATACAATGCAATATGGTTTCAATTCAGTTTGGTGGCTGTTAGAGGATATCATCATAAAGACCAACTAAGCTATAGACGATACTATTGTTTTTCTTCCCCTCAATTTCGAGGCATGAAAGCTATCGGCATTAACATCATTATTGGCATTAACATCATCTTCACTTCTGCATCTTCAGTTCTGCACAGCAGTTTGACTCAACGTGTACGTTTTTCTGGAAAAGGATGGCCCCGAACTATTGGCCCCATATTTCTAATAAATATTAAATAGTCCAAAATAACAAGTGCTATATATAAGACTACAAAATATACTCCATGATTGTTTTTTAAGAAAAACATACTTAATGTTTTCTGGAAATTTAATGCAGGTTTTTAAGTAAACGATACATATTAAATACTTCCTGTTTCATATTATAAGTCGTTTGATTTTTTTTGTCAAAATTTTTTAAGTTTAATCAAATTTATAAAAAAATATAGTAGTATTTTTAACCTCAAAACAAACATATTATCAAAATATATTCAATACTAGATTTAATAAAATTAATTTGATATTTTAAATTTTGCTAAATTTTTCTATAAATTTAGTCAAACTTAACAAAGTTTGACTTAGAAAAAAAATAAAAACGAATTATAATATAAAATGGGGGAGTATATCTTTTTTATAGATTTGTTTATAGTATATTTTCACTATTTTTTAAAAAAATGGTTCTCAATTTGTCCGTAAAACTCCTTTATGGATTCCTTTTTTAAAATTTGATGCAAATCAAATAATTCCGTCATATTTGATATTATTATAAATTATCTTTTCATACTAAAATTTATGTTGTTTATGTAGTTAGAACATAAGTATGAGAAACAAATAATATGGTCGTTTTAGAAAAAAAACACAGCAGTCAAATAACGGAATATGTATACGAAATGAGTATAGTCGTATTAGATAAGACCAAAACAAAACCTGAGGAGCATATAGGGGTGAGGAAATTCAGGGCACGGAAAGGATCGATAAAAACTTTTGGGGCATGTAATGAATTTTCTTGTTTGTTTTCTGTTTAGAGAATTTGAATTTTGCGGAGATGTGTATTTTGAAATGGTGGTAGCCAAACTTCATAGAGAAGCCATCTCGAACTTGATTCTACCCCATAATTTCCACATCTTTGCCAGGGATTAGAATCTTGCCCAAAAAAAAGCGTGATAACTTTGCAAAGCAAAATCAGAAATGTGCCTTTGCTAAGCATTTAATTCATATTTCCTAGACGAGCGCACAAAACATGTGTTTTTTTTTAAAAAAAGAATCAATGTGTTGAAGCAGTCGGTGCGATATTCCATCAGTGTGGTGATGCTTTCGGAAGGACTAGAGAATAGTGCTTGATATTCACTACTACAGAAACGGTTTTTTCGTGCGGGTCGAAAGGCATCTTTTCGTGCGAAAGGCCTGCCCGCACGCGTGAGAAGGTTTGGAAAAACATCATTTTCGCGTGCGGGCGGTCCAACCGCACGGGAAGATCGATTATCCCGTGTGGTCGGCTTAAGCAGCCCGCACGGAAAGATCCATTATCCCGTGCGGGCCGCTTAACCCGACCGCACGGGATAATCGATCTTCTTGTGCGGTCGCGTTAAGTCGACCGCACGGAAAAAAAATTTAAAAAAAACCCTAGCTATCCCGATGGCGGCGGCGCGGATCCGGATATACTTCCCAAATAACACAAAATTAATTTCACATCACAAATAACACAAAATTAATTTCACATCATCACAATTTCACATATATACTTCCCAACTAATTTTTTTGTACAATTAAATTTACAAATAAATTCACATCACAAATTATTAAAAAAAATAATTTCACGGCCGGCGCCGGCGGCGATTGTGGTGTCGTCATCGTCGGTGGCGGTCGGCGGAGGCGGTGGAGGCGGCGGCGGCCGTGGAGGAGGCGGTGGCGGTGACGGTGGCGGTGGAGGTGGTGGTGGCGGTGGAGGTGGCAGTCGGTGGAGGCGGCCGTCGATGGAGGCGGCAATGCGCCGGCACACTCGAGAAGACTCCACCGGCGGCGGTGGTGGAGGCGACGGTAGAGGCCGGAGGCAGAAGAGGCCGGCGGCGGGGAGGCGACGGTGGAGGCCGGAGGCGGAGGAGACCGGCGATGGGGAGGGGGCAGTGGAGGCTGGAGGCGGAGGAGGCCGGCGGCGGGGAGGCGGAGGCGGAGGCAGAGGCTGCCGGCGGAGGAGGAGAACCCTTGACGGCGGAGGCAAGATCTGGATTTCGTCGGGTGTTAGAAAATTTCGGAGCCCGCGCGCACCTATATAGGCGGTGATGATCATCGCGTGCGGGCGGCTTAACTGCCCGCACGGAAAGATTATCTTTCCGTGCTTAATCTTTCCGTGCGGGCGTCTTAAGAGGCCCGCACGGAAATCCAGTTCAGCCAAAATTGATCTGAATTATTAGGAGGTCAAAACCTATAAAATAAAATCTGGAAAAATTATATTAATTCATGATAAATAGATTAGTATTTGAATAAATTATTTTCCCTATACATTTTTATGCGAGAAAATACACATATGAGATGTGTATCGATTTGACCGATTGGGGTTTAGAAATAATCTCCAGTTTGACTGTTTTGACCCATTTATTTTTAAATATTCCATGAGTTCGCCTTCCTTTAAATATTTCTATTAGAAAAATACATTTTAAATACATATACCGCATCATTCAGAGGATTTTAAATGTTGGCGCCGCCCCCCTCCAATCTGTCTTTTTTCTTTCTCTAGTGTAGAGAAGAGAGAGGTGTAACTTTTTTATTTTTATTTTATTTTTCTAATATTTTTTTCACACATAGGAGCATGCAGGAACCAACCACAAAAAATTTAAGCTCAAACAAACGAAATATGTGGTCCATAAAATTTTTCAAAGTTGTATCGAAATGGGTCTCGAAGCTTCTCACCTCAAAAACACAATCTTGCAAGCGGAATTTCGAAATTTTGATTTCGCTGAACCTGGCAAAGCGAGGGAGCAACGGATGTAACTTTTTCTGTAGATGTTCGTCGATATATTATATGTCTGATTTCTAATTCATATGAAAAAGATATGGCTGTTTTATCGAAGGACACTCGAGTTATGACTGTTTTGACGGCAGACTCAAAGATAAGCTTAGTGAATTGTTAAAAATAATTGGTGTAAGATAAAATCATGGAAAAATTCATGTGGATGCTACTCAATATGTTAGACTCACTGGAATTTTGGCATGATTTTATCTTTACATCTAGATCCCCAATTAAATTGGTCAAAGGAGTAAAAATCCAATATAATCCTAAACCCTAATCGGCAAAACTCGTACCTCATCCAAAAATGCATTAAATTATATGAAAGTGTATATGGAACATAATTTATTCAAATACTATCTTATTTATAATGAATTAATATAATTTTTACAGAATTTATTTTATTAGTTTTGACCCCCTAAAAATTCAATCTAATTTCACACAGGCTGATTTTCTTTATTTTGCTGAGAATAAAGTATAAGGAATTTTCATGTGCAACGAAGGAAAATGGAAACTAGGTGTTTTTATATATCTCCACAAAAATCCACTTTATTTTATCCAGCCCACAGAATAAATTATAGCATTATAAAGAAAAGGAGAAGGATAATAAGTAGGAAAAATCGTGAAAATGTCCAGACAATGTGTTCAAACCAAGTGGGCCCTTTCCGTGCGGGCGGCTTAAGTGACGCACGGGAAAATCCATTTTTCCGTGCGGTCCCTTAAGTGGGCCGCACGGAATAGTGCGGCATTATCCTGTGCGGTCCACTTAAGGGATCGCACGGAAAAATGGATTTTCCCGTGCGGTCCACTTAAGCCGACCGTATGGGATAATGCCGCATCGGTTTTTTCAGACGCGGTCACTTTTGACTCGTCTGAAAAATATCGGGGCCCTCGTTCTGAAAAATCGATTTTGTAGTAGTGATTCTGCCATTCCATTTTAGCCATGCGATTTCTGCCGACACAAAGAAGCTGTAACAGAACATCTTCTCTCTCTTACTACAATTCTTTCATCTTTTAAAGGAGGGCATCCATCTCCCTATAATTGCTGACAGTGGTGCATTGTTCGGTGGAGCAATTGTTACAGAGAAGGTGGGGAAACATTAATCGCTAACGGTTGTTTCATGACCAGATTCAACAGTAGAATATAGTAAATGGATGTTAAAATTAACGTTCTGGGGACATCGCAGAATCCTGCCAACTTTCACTTCCACTGATTAGTTGGCAGTTACTGGCGAGAATCTAATTAAGTTTGGTGTACAATCCAATCAGTGAGCCGAGCTCTCTGCCTCAACGTTTTGGCATTTGGCCAACAATTAAATTCATGCAGCGAGCAATCCATTTCAGCTCGACAAATGCCAACACAGATATAGGCACGTCATGCTCGTCACATGTGGACTTCATTTGTCAAATGGCGTGTTGCCAAGAGTGTACGTATCAGTCCACTCCGTTGCTTGTAAACAACTAGGAGAAATACTGGTCCATCCAAAAAGCAGAAGAAAGGAAGAAACGAGATAAGGTTCATGATATATACAAGGATACTCTTGGGCTGCGTTCGCTAGCATGAGTTGGGAACGCGCACAGTACGCACGGAAAACGGAATGGTTCATTAGCGCGTTATTAATTAAGTATTAGCTATTTTTTTTGAAAAATGAATTAATTTAATTTTTCTAAAGCAACTTTTGTATAAAAATTTTTTTGTAAAAAATATACCGTTTAATTGTTTAAAAAACATGCGCCTGGAAAAAACTGAGAACTTCTGGTGCCGACACAGCCTTGGTGGTGCATGATTTACACACACCTGTACAATACAGTACAGTGGGAGGAGAGGGCTAGTCTGTAAAGCGACGCCCATGCAGAATACAAAACGAAATACGTAGAGCAAAGGGCAATTGCCGCATCCACATCACGGGAAGAATTTTGTTACGGCCCTTTCAATCACGATACACACCAATTAATGAAATCTGGTTCGAACCAAAAGGCTGGTCAAGGACAGCACCCCGACCACTTCGCTTTCAGGGGATCCCTGCGTTGAGTTCTTTTTTTTTTCCCCCTCTACTGCCGGGTTGGCTACACGCTTCCATGTGTCCTCTGAACCGTGAGCTGTGACTGCCTCTCCGCCCCGTCTCACCCTTCTTCTTTCCCATCCAGTCCCCTTTTCCCCTTCCTTCCGGTACTTATCCCTGTGAGTTTTGTCTCATGAGGCCACATGGACACGCACCGCGCATGGTCCCCCTCCCCCGACCGCGTCCGATCGTTCGGCGTCCCTTCGCACACGACCTGGCTACGGTTCTCCGTTGCTTGCTTGCTTGGTTGCTTGCCTCCTAGCGCGCCCCGTCACCGTCACGCCGCGCACCACCTGCCAAAAAGCATCCCACCACGTCGTCCTCCTCCTCGTAATAGCCGGCCGTTGTTGCGCGCCCGCGCGCCGGTGCGTCTCTCGTGTGCAGTGCAGAGGTCGCCGCGGCACGGGCGATTTCCCGCAACGGGTGGCGCGACGGGGTTGGGTTGATGATGAGTGGGTTTCTCGGCGCGCCGGTGTGAGGCGAGGGGAGGGCGCATTGAAGGCGAGCGTGAGACGCGAGCCGGAGCGCGCGGTGGCGAGGCAGCCAACCACCCCACCCAGCGCCGGTGTAAATGTGGTCGAATCGCAAGTCAGAGCTGCGATCCTGTGACCACCACCGCCACGTCCCCAGTGCAGTGCATGAGCCCAGCCCATCGCACTTTTTGCACAGATGGATGGAGAGGCCATATCCCGTTCGGTGTCAGACGCACACATGCCATTCAAAGTGCCAAACTGACCAGACAGCTCGTGATGGAATACAACGCCACGAATAAATACCAGATGAGATGAGATATTGGGATGGCAGTGAAACTACTACTACTCCTACATGCACTGGCCCAGCTTCTTCACTCCACGTGGGGCAGGGGAAAACAGAGCATGGTACTACAGTAGTACACTTTGTACATCTCGCAGTGTATAAAGGACGTACGGTTAGTGGGCACGGGGCACGAATCTAGAAGAATTCAATGGCCAATGGGGTGTGTTACCATCTGAATGTGATTACTGTTGCCGGAGACTTTAAACTAAATGATCTCAAGGCATCGTCCATCCACAGCTGCTGAGGCAAGGAGATCTTGAGATGCATCGCGCATATGGTGGCATCATGGATTTGAGCTAGAGATCATATGGGGGGTGTCACTAGTTTAATCCGTGGGCTCAGCGAGCAACTGAATTGTTTTTTTAGCGTCCAGTGATGAGTGATGACTACTGGTCTTAACCGAAAGCATGTAGTTGGTACTAACCCCGGGACTTTTTTTACAGTAGCTTTCCAACTGTGTTTGTTAATTGCACAGGAGCTTATCAGGCTATGTTATTAAATTGTGATGATATAAGAGGAGCCTAGCAATCCACGATGCCTTTTTCCCTTATCTAAAGCTCACAACCACTGGTCTTCTGCGATAGTTTAACAAAGGCCAGCGTCCTGTGCCAACCACTGCCCACAATGGAGGACAATTATACCACCCTTTATTTGCTTAGCACCACAAGTATATTTGCGAGTTAATCACAAGCAACAGGCTTCGTGTATTTTCGTGTAATGATGTTGTAGGCTACTTGTGGTGCCCACAGAACCAATCATTGCACTCGCCTGGTTTTTCACTTCTGGAAATTGGAGGGCAAGAGAGCAACGTTGCTACTAACATAAGTAATCTAATGTTATTTCTTCCCCGATTTACTTTCTACCCGTTTTGGAGATCACAGGTGACCAGTGTAAGAAAAAGGGAGAACATAAAAGGTGAGATAAAAAATAGCCGGTAGGTAGCATTGCAATTTTTGACACAAAACTACGGTTACATAACGAAGCGTGTGAGAAATGTTTCCCTTTTACTTGCCAAAAGAGTCTCTCAAACCAACGCCCTTTTTTTGGTGATAATACCCAATAGTGTTTAGATGAAACAGGTGATTAACGGCCTATGAATGGCAGGGCACCGGAAGAGGACAGGTTCCTAATTAAGCTCGCAATCAAGTTAAGACGACGTGATAGAATATAGTTAGTTTCGAGGTGTAATGCATTCATGGCCTGAGTGGCACAATCTAGCTACCTTCCGTTCCCCCCCCCCCCCCCCCCCCCTCCTTTTCTTCCTTTCCATGGTGTCATGGCGACGCTTAGCAGCATCGTCTAGGAGAGGAAAACTTGTATATAATGGCCGCCATGACTCATGAGATGAGCTAGCTTGTGAACAGGTCTCAAGCAGCCAATCAATGTGTTGGCGCCGGCCGGCAAAGTGGCTTTTTTGCGTCTCCGACATGTGAAAGCGCCCGTTGGCCCCCGTCAATCCAGGCTTGACAGCCGTTTCCTTTGATGGTATCATGGATTCGGCCTGGAACAGCATCACTAGCGTTTGTCTGACGAGAAGAAAAAACGGAAGTAAAAGCTCAGGAATAATGCAGTTTCTTAAACCTACTGTAACATCGATCCTTAATTTCAACATGGAATTTTTTGTTTTTCAAATGCTTTGACCCTATACCTGTGATATGGGAATTTTTCCTAACCGTTTACCATGGAATTTCTGCAGGTTATTTTGATCACTGAATGGGATCACATGGCGTTGAATTAGGTTTGAGAGAACACGCATTGGTCACAATTTGTGTATATAGGTAGAGTAGCAAAGGCCAAAAAGAGAGGATGGTTCAACTACATAGAGATCAAAGACGGCTGAACTGCTTAGAAGTTAACAGCGACAAAAGTTTATGTAAAGTAATCTTCGGTAGGATGAGAACTCTATATAGCAGGAAGTTTCCTAATGACCACTGGGTTAAGCTTTTCCAACCTAAGAGAGTAGAGTGTTGTTTAGCTCTGTCTTGGCATCACGCAGAGAGACGCTTTGCCTTGCCCCAATGTAATGCCGAAGCGCGTCAAGCTGATCTCATCTATCCGTCAACGTGGGTCAAACCAGACGACTTGGATGCCATTTTACGCGCGGTTATGTGAACGCCCAGATTCTAGACCGTAGCAGTAGCACCATGCTGGCATGCTTCGTGTAAACGTGAGCACATCAGCTGACTAGTATGATGACCTTGGCTAGGAAACCAAATACTCGTAGACTTGTTAAGGACAGATCCATAACTGCGGGGTTTTCTTTTTTAATCGTTATAAACTCTTGCAAAACTAGTTATATCTCTGTGGTATATTTAAGGATATGTTTGAAGTAGCCTACGATTCTAGCTGGTTAATAATCAGTTTCTGAGAAATTTTAACTTCTAATTCACTTTTTAAATTTTGAATTATGAAAAAAGTTATAGTTGTCAGAAGCTTACTAAACAAGGCTTTAGGCTGTTTGAGAAGCTAGCTAATGCGAAGCTAGGCAATGAGTATTTACGAAAGTTGAAAACCTAACTTCTAGCTTCTGATTCATTTTTTACATTCTGTAGCTACAGATGCTAAGAACCCATGTAAGAATTTGGGACCGTTTGGAGAAATATTTAACTATTTGTCTTTTTTTAATATGATAATTAATCATTTGTCATCTGTACATATATTTCATAGACACATGAGGACCCACACATATCATTGGCATACGAGTGACAGATAATTAAATGTCAAATCTAAGAGTGACAAATAGTTAAATGTCTCATTTGATATAGATAGACACATGGTTCAATATTCTTTTCAACTCATTGAAAAATTATGTGTAACTTTTGAAATAGATTATTCATTAAACTACTATCACTGATTATCTACTTAATTTTTAAAAATAAACTTAAGAAATAAAACAAATTGTCGAAAGAAAATTTTTAGGAACCATAGAAGCATATAACAAATAATTCAGAGAAATAAAATGAAAAGAACGTAGACTGTGAGCCCAAAATGAATTTTCTAAGATTTATCAACGGTTTTCGTGCTACAAATATTTTTAAAAATACAATAGCGCTCATAACACCCCACCTCCATGGACACACAGGCATACTCTCTGAGCACATCCAAAGATTAGATTAACATATATGAAGATTAACTAAGTTATCACAACTATTTTACTATGATAGGTATATTGTCACAACTTAAAACTGAGTGAGGATGTTTCACCACAACTAACATTACAAGCTCAGTTTGCAATGCTACGGACATTCTGGCAAAAGCATAGGGGATGTTTGTTTGAGAGACTTATTATTTTTTATAATTTATGTCATATCGGATATACGGACACTAATTTAGAGTACTAAATATAGGCTAATTACAAAACTAATTACATAGTTAGAGGCTAATTCACGAGATGAACATATTAAGTCTAATTAATCCATAATTAGCATATGTTTACTGTAGCATCACATAGGCTAATCATGGATTAATTAGGCTTAATAGATTCATCTCGCGAATTAGTTCAGGGTTATGAAATAGGTTTTATTTTTAGTCTACGTTTAATACTCTAAATTAGTGTCCGTATATCCGATGTGACAGGGACTATAAAAAAATAAGTCCCTCTCTCAAACAGGCCCATAGTCTGGTACACTATCATATTGGAAGTGTAAAAATTCGATATTAATTTTGTACTACTTTCTTTTTTAATAGAAACCAGTTTGATTTGGGTACAAACCAGGAAGAATATACGCCAAATTTGGCATGCATAATTCTCCATTAACTTCTTCCATTCCAGTTCATTATCTTCTTGCCACCATTGATATATGCCTAACAATTCTCACCGACTACGCTAATCGCCGTGGGCCCATCGCCAAATCTGGGCCCTTGACGTACACGAGATTGGCCCCGCGGAGCGGCAAAAATGGGCAAAAATCTGTAAACTTCTTCGCTTCCACTCCGGTCTCCCCCGGTTATTTCCTGTATATAACACGCTCCTCTTGCCTCTCACCTCCCTTGGCCGCGAGCTCTGCACAGCGAGAGGAGGGAGGGAGAGAGAGAGAGGAGTGAGAGAGCCGGAGCCACTCAGCTAACCCACTCGGCCGCCACCAACTGCGCGGCCGGCCATTTCCGCCGACGCCGACGCCGGGGCGCGCCCGTCGGTGCTCCCAAGTCCGCCTTCTCTGCGGGTGCGTGTGCTGCATCCCTGTCTCTTCCTCCACTTCTTCCCGTGTGGCATCTGCGGCCTCCTGTTCTTATGTTGCTCTTTGGGCTCTTGATCTGGTTTGGGTTTGATGCGTTGCTGGTGGGAGGTGCTCGATCCGGGCTTGGTGCTTCTGGGGTTGTTTTTCCCGACGGCGATATGGCGCCACCATTTGCTCGATTTGGTGTTCGGGTTCTCTCTTTGCGCCGCAGCTAGCAGATTTATTTTTCTGTTGCCTTGCTCCTGGCGATGTTGGATTTTGCAGCTCCCTTCTACTTTGCATTTCTATCAAATATTTACTCTCTGTGTGTGTGTGTGTGTGTGTGTGTGTGTGTGTTCAGTTGTTCACCTGACCACTGGCTTTGCTCTCCCTATGATGCTGTTCTTCTCGGGAATTTTTCAGTTCTTTGCCTGCTGCTCTCTCTCTTCGTTCGTCCTCTATGGCCACATTGGATTGTTTCCTTTTGCGTCGGTGAACTCCATGCTCACACGAATCCTCCCGTGTTTCTTGCTCTGCTTTCAGATGAGAAGCTGCTCCACCGCGGCGGCCACAGTGCGGTCGGCCACCGCCTGAGACCGGAGAGCCACAGTTCGACGGCTCGGGAGAAGATTCAGGTCGGCTCGCAGAGAAAGAAAGAGAGGCGCCATGGGTTCCTTGGAGACGACGAACACGCGGTACCGGCCGGCCGGAGCAGCGTAAGATCTCCCTACCACCACGCTGTCCCGATCTGAAGAAAGGCTCCACCTTTTCGTGCCTCTCTTCCACTATTCTTCTCTCTTTTTAGCTGGTTTATATGCTTTGATGTGCTCGCTTGCTAACCTGGCTGCTGGTGGTGAGTTGCTTTGCCATGTGCTGTCATGTGTTGCATGTTGAGTTCGATTGACTCAAAAACTAATTACTACTACTTGGTCGATGCGTGGCGCCTGGCGCCGGCCATATCGTCGTGGTAATCTTGCAGGGGGTGGTGGTGGTGTACTGGCTTAGTACGCTGTACAAGATGCCGTTGTTTTCCTTTTGGTCTCCGTTCATCATGCTCTCCTCCTTAACTTCCCTGATATTGTAGGTGGTGTGGTGGGTGGTGGTTGTGCAGCCTTTATGGCATCCATCCTTCCATTTCCATCCTCCCCTTGTTGATGCTGCTGCTGATTACAGCTAGTACAGAGAACAGCAGAAACATGCTATCTCTGCATGTTTTACTCTCTTTTCTTGTGTGCTGCTGCTCCTGATGCGTGTTGGTTGATGCTGATGTGTGGAGAAAATGGATGTCTGTTTTTGCGGATTTTCCTTTGTCTCCTGACGGAAAGTTGGTTTTACTTTTGTGGCCATCTGATCCCCTTTTTTAGCCGCTGCAATTTGGTTAAATTGGATGTGCTGTGATGTGGAGCCAGGCGTCGGTGGTCATGTGTTCTCACTGCCAATTTGACCCCAAAGACTGCACCTTGCGTCGCCGGTGCCATTAAAATTGCTACACGCATTAGTTCCATGTGCAGTCTGCAGTGGTCACCGGTCTTTAGGCACGTTGAAGCGTAAGCTACAGTTGCTTTGTGCCTGTGTGGCCCATCAGTGCCAAATGGGCAGCTTAGCGTGTATAAAATGCTGGGTTTTGGCTAGATGGATGCTTCGATGCGCGGCTAGTCTAGTGGGTTCAGTAGTCAGGGGCCGGCTCCATTGTTTTGAATCAAACTTCTTGACAAAGCTTTGGTGTTCACAGCTGGGATTACCCATGAGTGCGGCTTTTCGTTTCATGTTTAACGATATTTAAATCGCTAAGCACACTTTTAAATTTGAGACCAAGAACATGGGGTTAGGTACCGGGGTATCTTTGTGATTAGTGATGCTTTCCTTTCCTAAAAGATGTGGTGTGACTAATAAAGCAAGAATGGAGGAAAAATGAATTGGCACCACTTCTTTTTGCTAATCTTTTTCTTTAATTCTCAGTGTGGAGAACCTTGCGATTTTGTTCTCTTTAGCCTTTTTCTTTGATAGCTAAACAACTTTACTATGATCGCTTTTCCATACTACTGTATGAGAGATTACAGTACTCCTTTGAAAAGATGTGCTATGTTTTTTTTTTATAGATTTAGTGTTACAAGGGCTGTTTGTCCATATAGGCCAGCCAGGTCAAATACACACAGGACTAGTGCAAACTTCAAGGAAAGCAAAACATGATCACCAAGAAAAATGTTTTCTAAGCTATCTTTCTGGGGGTAAGTAATGGGAACAGTGGGGCCGTTGGGACCAAGGCATGTAAACCTTACAATTGATATGGACCTTGGCTAGCAATTTTTATTACTTCCATGTGCTTTCGATAAAACAATACAACAATGTATGCTGTTTTTTGGGGAAAATATATCATACTTATTTCTTCAGTAGTTCTTCCATATGCAATTTTTTCTTCAGACAGAATTCCCCCTTATGTCTTCATAACTGGTGCAAATTCAAAAGTCTTTCTTTCATCTTGCTGACTATCCTACATTGAAGGGCTGCTTTCTGAATTGTTCTTTACCAAAATTATTACTTGATGCCCAAATAATTACTGTAAGAAGTCGCTGTCTGACTCTGTTTCTTCTATACCTTCTTTCAGGGATGACACAGCTAAGAGAAGGACCCAGAAAAGCAAAAGTTTCAAAGAGGTTGAAAAATTTGATGTCTTTGTCCTAGAGAAAAGCTCTGGTTGCAAGTTCCGGTCCTTGCAACTTCTGCTCTTCGCGATCATGTCTGCTGCATTTCTGACACTATTGTACACTCCATCTGTGTACGACCATCAAATGCAGTCTAGTTCTCGGTGAGTAGACCTATCAAAAGGAAACTTATTACAATATTCTGTCAGCGGTAGAATATCCAGTGGAAACTAGAACATCAATTCCTGCTCGCATCACAGTGGTTATGTTGGAGTTATATATAATAAGAAATTGCACATTACCCTTTTTGATCATACCGTTCATATGCTTTACAGGTTTGTCAATGTTGGGTGGATATGGGACAAGACCATTCCTGATCCACGATATGTATCTTCGATTGGTGTTCAGTGGGAGGATGTATATAAAACCGTCGAAAATCTGAATGATGGTGACCGGAAGCTCAAAGTTGGACTATTAAATTTTAACAGCACTGAAATTGGCTCATGGACACAATTGCTCCCAGATAGTGATTTTTCGATCATTAGGCTAGAGCATGCCAAGGAAAGCATTACCTGGCAGACTCTTTATCCTGAATGGATTGATGAGGAGGAAGAAACAGAGATACCATCATGTCCATCGCTTCCAGATCCTAATTTTCCAAGAGGGACACACTTTGATGTTGTTGCTGTGAAACTTCCCTGTACCCGAGCTGGTGGATGGTCAAGAGACATTGCACGTCTGCATTTGCAACTATCTGCAGCAAACGTGGCAGTGACTGCTTCAAGAGGCAATCGTGGTATCCATGTGCTGTTTGTGACTGATTGCTTCCCTATTCCAAATCTCTTCTCTTGCAAGAACCTTGTGAAACATGAAGGCAATGCTTGGATGTACAAGCCTGACTTGAAGGCACTAAGGGAGAAGCTCAGACTTCCAGTTGGATCCTGTGAACTTGCTGTTCCACTCAAAGCAAAAGGTATGTCAATTACTGCCTGCATTTTTAAATGGCTCTCATGCCACTTAATCCCCATGCATATATAACAAGAGAACCAAATACGTAGTAGTTAAAATATAAATGTTGCTGTAAGCTTTTAGCATCTACCATTGAATTTCTTTTTGGGGAATGAGCAAGAGTGGCTGCTTTATCGCAGATGTATCAGTAATGTTTTTGTGATTTTGTCCGAAAATGTTAGAACATACTTTTGCACCTTCTAATTTTATTTTCCTGCGTGGCATTGAAATTTCCAGTAGATAACATCTTTCATCTCCTTTACAGCACGACTTTACTCGGTAGACAGACGGAGGGAAGCATATGCTACGATTCTGCATTCAGCAAGTGAATATGTCTGTGGTGCAATCACAGCTGCCCAAAGCATTCGCCAAGCCGGGTCAACTAGGGACTTTGTTATTCTTGTTGACGAGACCATAAGTAACCACCACCGGAAGGGCTTGGAAGCTGCTGGGTGGAAGGTTAGAATAATCCAAAGGATCCGGAATCCGAAAGCTGAGCGTGATGCATATAATGAGTGGAACTACAGCAAATTCCGTCTATGGCAGCTCACAGATTACGACAAGATTATATTTATTGATGCTGATCTCCTCATTCTGAGAAATGTCGATTTTCTGTTTGCAATGCCAGAAATCACTGCAACCGGCAACAATGCGACACTGTTCAACTCTGGAGTAATGGTTATTGAGCCTTCAAACTGCACATTCCAGTTGTTGATGGACCACATCAATGAGATAACATCGTACAATGGTGGTGACCAAGGATACCTGAATGAGATATTCACATGGTGGCATCGAATTCCGAAGCACATGAACTTCTTAAAACATTTCTGGGAAGGGGATGAAGAGGAAGTGAAGGTGAAGAAGACTCGGTTGTTTGGTGCTGACCCACCAATCCTCTATGTCCTTCACTATTTGGGCCTCAAACCATGGCTGTGCTTCCGGGATTACGACTGTAACTGGAATGTTCCGATACTGCGGGAGTTTGCCAGTGATGTTGCACATGCCCGTTGGTGGAAGGTACATGACAAGATGCCAAAGAAGCTTCAGCACTATTGTCTTTTGAGATCAAGGCAAAAGGCTGGGTTGGAGTGGGATCGGAGGCAGGCTGAAAAAGCAAACTTCACCGATGGACATTGGCGGAGGAACATAACTGATCCTAGGTTGAAAACTTGCTTTGAGAAGTTCTGCTTCTGGGAGAGCATGTTATGGCACTGGGGTGAAGCCAAGAACTCAACGAAGGAAAACCCGGTGCCGGCCACACCTACCGCGAGCCTCACAAGTTCATGAGATGTGTAGATAGCCCTATACCAGATACAAACTTCTAAGCTCCATACATACATAGCAACAGCTTGTAAAGGTAGCTATGCTTAGGTTTCTCGACAAAACTATACCTTGTGTTTGCTATCATTGATTCGGCTCCACTCTGGCTGCTTTGATAGCTCACAATTTTTTGGTTTTTTGGCCAATAATTCATCAGTATAGGTAAATTTTCTGTTCAAGAATTGTTTGGTCAGTCTGGGGTTGGTTGCTCGGCTGCAATAGCCTAGTTTGATGTATGGTGGTTAAACTGTTTCGGTGATAAAATCTGGAGTGATGCAACATGAGATTGCTGACCAGCAAACACTGCTTCATTTTGACATGAAATACAGTATTGCTTTAATTGAGTTGGATTAATACGGTCACTGCTGACATCCAGATGGTTGGAGCAGCTGGGGCCATTTCGCACTGGAAGTCCTTGGAGCACACGAGGTTGTATTTATGCATGCTTATATCTGGCATACTTGAGTTAAGGCTTAAGAGATGGGAATCCTGTTTTTCTCATAGCAATTGCCGGACTTGCAATCAAACAAATGCATTCAAAACTCAAGTGATGAGCCCCATTCGTGGGGCACTGATGCACAGCCGCACAAGCAGAGAGGCAGTGCCACCTAACAATGCAGCATTGAAACGCACTGCTGCTCACTGCAGGTATGGAACATGGGCACTACCAGATTTCTGAAGAGGTCTGGTGGCAATGCCATGCTGCCAAAGAAGAACAACATCATCATTTCCCAGTATCAATTATTTAGCCATGCTTCCGTTCCTTCGAGATGCAGCCTTTCGGGGGTAGCTCAGCCTCAGCATGCTGCTGCCCTTTTCCAACGGCAACGCACCGACTAAAGCAGGAGTGTTAGGCTGTACAAGTTCGAGCAGCATCGTATGCCAAAGATACTACTAATCTCTTTCTAGTAGTACTTCCCTTGTCCTTCAAGATGGGAGTAGTTGGAGGATTGCATCACAAGTGATGACTAGTTTACTTCTCAAGAACTAGTAGTGGTATAATGCATTTATGCATCTAGATCTGAACATTCTACTGGTACTTTACTACTCGCACTACATACCAGTACGGTTCAACCACGGGCTTGGCGTTGGGGGCAGTACAGCTAACAGAGTACATGGGCAAATTTGGAGTGCAGTAACTTGCAAATGCAGTAAGCCAGAAGCTGAAACATGAGGAAAATGTGAATTGTGTGAGCATGAGTCGCTAAATCTACAGGAGTCGTAGTAAACGAAACGAGAGCTTACCATTGTTTCATCAAGCTGTTGTTTATGAGGTGGTTGGACTTGTTACGACCAAATGGACAAATTTCCTATGGGCTGTGAGACATCTCACGCGAATCTCGTGAAAATCCTACCAACCGAGCCGTCCAAAGAGGGGGTTTCAGGGAGAGAGAGATAGAGGCGTACCGCGTAGGAGTACACACGTGGTGGTGTTGGAGTCCGGGTGTCCCTTGTCCGGCGAGCACGAGAGTGTGGCGCGGCCATCGAGTGTATGTCATCTTCCGCGCCTGCGCCACAGGCACCCACACCACCAGCGTTGTCAGGCAAAGCGAGCGGTCGTCGCGCATGGCATGGACCGACTCCACTCCAGTGCCCACTGCCCTAGGCAGGGACCGTCCCGCGACACGCGTCCTCGCGTCGTACCTGGTGCCAGGCGAGACGCCAGCTTTCGCGCTATGACCGGGCAAAGGGAACGGCAGGGCGAAGGGATTACCCTACCGTCTACGACCGTCTTGTGTAAATCGTGTTTGCCGCCGTCGCCGTCGACGCGGAGGGCCGGCCGGTCTCACGTTGGGAAGTACGTGACGCGCGTGCAATATGGGGACTGATGATGAGGGTCGCCGCGGTTGGTTGGGTAGGCTTGTCGATCTCTCGCCCGTCACACCGCGGTGGCGGGGATGCCATCTGCCATGCCGGTGGCATCGGCATCGGCAGCGGCAGCGGCAGCGGATCGGCGGCGGCTAGTCAGATTGGCGTGGGGTTTGGCGTGCGGATCAGCTCTTTCTGAACGAAAACCCGGTGGGGTTGGCGTGCTGCTCGGTAGCCGGATGGTCGATGGGTCGGCACGCATGCGATGGGCCGGACGTATTGGACTATTCGGTTGGTTCGTTGCTCGTGTTTGCGTAGTAGATTTGGTATGGTAGACCTCGTAAAGGTTTGTTGCTATGCTCGTGTTCGCGTAGTTGATATGGTGGGCCTCGTAGGGGCCAAGTAGTGGGCATGTGTCGATCTGGCCCAGAAGGTCTGAAGCCCATAACTCACTGAGTAGGAATAACAAGTAGAGCATGAACGGATGAACCAAACTCAGGGAAAAAGTTCAATCATAATCCTTCAAATATAGGTCGGATTTTATTCGTATCGCTTAACCATAGAATCGGATATAATGACTCCCTCAACTATTAATTTTGATTCAATTTGTCTCCCCATGTGATTTCGACAACGTTTTTGTCCTATGTGCCACATGCTGATCTAGTTTTTGTCCTATTGTGTCATTATAACAATAAAAAAAGGACCCACATGTAAGTCCACATCTCATCTTTTTCCTCGCCTCTCCCCTCTATTTCTTTTCTCTCTTCTCTTCCCGCTTTCTCCCATCACAATTCCAACGGTAGTATTGCAGTAGAGACTAGAGAGCTTGAGACTCGAGAGGGGCAGAGGTGGCGGCGAGCCGAAGACACGAATGGCACCGGTGGCTCCTCGCCTCTTCATTTCCTCCCCTCTCTCTCGGGGTCGAGCGCCAGGGTCGTCAGAGGCGGGAAGAATGCGGAAGGTGAAAGGCGTGACGAGGAGCGAGGGGAAGGGGGGTTTGCCAGTAGCTCCCTACGAGGAGGTGATTGGTTAAGGATAAAATTTGGCATATTCTGTTAAAGGTGGAGCGAGATTGGCGGCATGATTTTAGTAGCCAGAAACAAAAAGTTACATTGGCTAGAGACATATCGGCAGGTGTGTATCGGTTGGAAATGATTTGAAAGTTGTCGATAGGAGACGGGAGTTCGAGCTCTTATCGGATTCGGTTGAGTAGATTGAAGATATTACCAGAAGAGGATGGGATTTGAGAAGAAAGTGACGTGAAGAATTATCTATTAATTAGGCAGGTTGTTTATTTTCTTTTTATAATTTTAGGAAAGATTGATTAGAGTCTGGTTTGAGCTTGTATTTTTTTGTTTTATCTTAGGAAAGTTTATATCGTGTCTAGTATGAACTAGTTTATGCTCATGAGTATAAATATGTACACCCAGGGTCATATAAAAACAACAATAGTTCAATATACACTTTCGGCGCATCGCCACCCTCTCACGAGGTTTTTATTTTCGACGAGTTCTTATCTTCGAGTTGGGTTGCATTGGTTAAGTTCGATCTTCGACGAGAGGTGAGTTCCGTCTATAGTTGCTTGTATCGGCGGGGCTAGGGCTTCCATCCGATCAATACAAGCGCTAATTTATCATATATATTTCTTAATCTAAATCAATAGTATTGTTTACTTATATCGGCTGATTTCGTCTGGGTTTGCTGATATCGGCTAAACAGTTCTTGTTGATTTAGATTGTTTAGTGTATCTACCACCCTGAAAAACAATCAAAGGTTTGTTTAGATCTTACTATTTTGATTATAACTTAGTGTTGCATCAATTAGGTTTAATTTACTAAGTTGTTATCAAAATTGTAAGAGCTAACTTGCTCTTTGCTTGCTGATAGGGGTAGTATCGGGGTTTCAGCTAATCTTACTTGGTATAATTGTTTCATTTTAAGATTGCATGATGTCTTTAACTTAATTTGTTATATCTATCATCTTATATAAGTTTATCAAACCTTTAAATCTATTAAGCTTGTCATCAATATCGCACTGTCTCGGTTGGGTTTGATCTATTGAGACTGTAGCTTGTTTAATAGATTTAATTAAGTTTAATATTCTTGTATAAGGCTATATCGGAGCTATAGCCTATACGTTATGTTTTGATACCCAAGTTACTTCATCGGCTATGATATGAGTTCATATAATTATTAATTTATCTCATCTTTGTTATTAATAACTAATACTGTCTCGGTTAGATCCGATCTATCGTAGTTGCTTATATTTAAGAGAAAGATTGAATTAACAATTGCATGATATTTGTCTCTACAGCCGATCATAGTTGCCTTGGGTTTAATCTATATGTATCTACATATCGTCTAGTTATCTAGATCATATAATTGTATAACAATTAACTATCATATAATTGTATAACAGTTAACTTTAATATTATCAATCTTATGCTGCATTGATTGAGTTCGACCTATAAAATTGGTTTGTTAAAGAAAAATGTTTATGATTATGTTCAATCTAGATCTAGTTTATGAGTAGCATCTTTTATAGCCGATTCATTCGTGTATTGGCTGATACGATACGACATCGGCCTATCGGCTGATTGGCTATCGTTTTCTAACGTTTACCATTGTCTATCTTATTGGTTGCAGGATCAAACCAACTGACACGCCTTGAACTTGAAGCTTTGGACCTACACTGAAGTAAAGCAAATCTTTTAGGCCATCGTGTTTTCGCATCAACAGATTGTCTTTTTTAATTTTTTCTTGTCACTTACATGTTGACCCCACGTATATATTTTTAATTTCTTTTATGACCGGACTGCCACATGAAAACAAAATTAGTAAAAACCACTGTTCAAGGAGTCATTTTGCATGGGTTTAGTAGTTGGAGTCGTTATACCCTGTTTTTATGATTGAGGGATGTGAATAAGATCGACCTTTATTTAATAGACTTCAATTGAACCTTTTCCAAACTCTAACTTGCTTCCTTATAAAATGGTGATTTAGGCTTGAAGGTCAAAACTCAAGGGTCAAAAGAAGGCCTCTCTGAACAAGTTGGACTGGGTCGGTACATTCTGGGTGTGTTTGGTTGCCTACATGGAATCTGGCTCGCACGCGTGGATGCAATGGGTCATTGTTTGGTTGCCTGCAGCTCGCTCCCAGCCTAGCCAAGTGGATGCAAAAAAGCCCCGATAGCCAGGCTGAGTAGGAACACTCAATTTAAGCTTCGCTGCTAAGCTAGGCCCGCGCGATGCAACATGCTGCACCCGCGTGTGCAAGGGCAGGCGATGGGGTCACCACACAGCCCCTTGCCCCCTCCTCATTTTCCCCTAGCGAGCGACAAGGCGATGAACATGGCGACGACGAGCTCGGCGGAGGGAATGGCGCCCGACGAATCCAGCTTGCTGCTGCATCCCCCTCCTCTTCCCACAATCCGCCACCTTCGTCGTGCCCACACATCATCGCTGATGGCGTGAGCATCGCTAGATCCAACTAGTGATGAGGCAGCAAAAAGCTTGACGACGACGGGCTCAGCGAAGGGCGCGGCGACGAGGACGACAGATCCACCTTGCTGCCGCATCCCTCCTCCTCTTTCCGCCGTACCCCCGTCTTCAATCGCTGGCCACCGTCGTCTCCCACCTTCTTCTATTGCCAGTCACCAGATCGGATGAAGCAGAGGAGCGGCGAGTGGTGGACGGAGAGGAGCATGGGAAGATGGGTGGAGGAGTGGCGAGCGGTGGGCAGATGGGCACGCGCACCTGCAGCAGTGAGCGGACGAGAGTTGATGGCGACGAAGCATCGCCGATCCCCTCCTTTCTTTCTTTCATTTCTTTTTATTGCCCCTCGTTTTTCGTTTTCTTTTTCTTTCGTTTTCCACTAGTAATAAAGAAGTCACTTTATGTAGAATTAGTACTACTAGTAGATTAGTTTCACTGGTTCATCTATCTTAAGAAAAAAATATCTATCTTTTTTTTTCGTACCACCGATTTGATGTAAAAAGTTGGTTGACTTATTTTATATAGAGAATAGAGTGATTTTGCACATCTAATAATATCATTCGCAAATGTAAGAGAATATTCAATTGGTTAAATCAAATGCTCATATTTTTTTTTTATATATTATAGAGGTAACCTCAACCAACTAAATAAAAAGGTAACTAAACTCACATCCATGCAATCAACCAAATAAAATCCCTTTCAAACCGTATCACTCATACATATAGCCAAACAAAATCTCATACTAACCTAGTTAGATCAATGCAACTAACCAAACGGTTGCATATGTATCCTTTTAGCGTGGCCAAAATTAGCAGATGGGTCAGGCTAGGAGGATACGAGCAATCAATCACACCCAGAAGTGTCGTATTTGATAATCTCATTCAAAAGGCAGTCAACACCCTTTGTTGTTGTGGTTCATGTTCCTTCCTACAATCCTATGGCTCTTTTGATCTCGTTCATAGCTAGGAACAGTCGAACAGACGGTCTTGCAAGGTTCGAAGTGGATCAGCATCGACGATCCACAAACATCTTGGCGCTTCTGTTTACTTGACATTGACTGGTGCGTCACGGCGCATTTGTTGTCCAGTGCACTCTGAAGTGGGTAGGCGGAGGCGCAGAGGTTGGTTGGTCTTGGTTCAGTACTTCAGCTCGTTGGGTCGTAGGGGCGGTTGCGCACATCTGCATATGGGGCGGTGAAGAGGACGGTGGAAGGAGGAAAGGACGCTACGGCGGAAAAAGGTTGCTGCGAGTGATGGCCTGATGGACCACCACTACAAGTGAGGCGAGATGATAATGTTCTCGCGACGCAGTCATGCTAATCGCGGATACCGCACGCGGCACGCCGAACCTATCTGCTTGTCTGCATCTGCACTCGGCTGCTTTCTCTCGGAGAAACTCAAAATTGGAGATTTCAGTTTATACTTTTCATAGATTTAGCCTTCACGGTCGGCTAGCACTAGGATCATACATCCTCATTAATCAAGAAAAAGGCTTTTGCCACCATTTCATTAAACATTATGCACGGCACAGTTGCATCGCTCTATACCGTTGGCGCCTTCTCATTCGAGCGGATCACACTGGTCACTGGACCATTTACTCCTTTTATGCTACTCTAACTTTTGTATTTTGGGTATCCACTTGTCACCCTGTAGGAAGCTGGCGACGCTGTACACGTCGACGTGGTCCTTGGGCACCTGGCTGCTCCACCCGATCCTGCTCCCGCTGGCGCCGTCGCCGCCGGGGCCGGCGCTCTCGTACTCGCCGTAGTAGAGCGTCTTGAGCGCGAAGTCGCCGTTCCACGCCATCCACCCGCGCGGCTGCACGATCTCGGCGAGCGTGCAGCCGACGTACACCGTGCGCGAGTACTCCTTCCAGGGGCGGCCCAGGTAGACGTGGTGCACGTCGGGCTTCTCCCTGTACAGCGCCATGTAGTCGTCGCTGCCGTTGACGACGCAACCGCGGAGCACGATCCCGGTGGGCTGCGCCGGGTCGGTGCGTCCCTGCGCGGTGACGGCGTCGTTCTCGCCCTTCTCCGGGCGGAACTGCCTCGGCAGGACGATGAGGGCGGTGTCGCGGAGCACGGTGGCCGAGTTGCCGAAGACGAAGTCGACGGTGCCGGAGACGCGGCACCGGGTGTAGAACTGGCGCATGGCGTGCGCGTAGAGCGTGTCCTGGTGGCCCAGGAGCTCCACGGTGTCCAGCACCGTGCGGTCGCCCGTCGAGCGGAACGCCACCGCCTGGTGCGCGTCGGGCCCGGCCGTGTTGGAGATCGTCAGGTCGCGCGCCATGAAGCCGTCCGCGAGCACGCCTGGAAGCAAAAATGGATCACACGGTCAGGAAACACAAATCTTCTTGGCGTAAAACTTACAGGTCAATTACTGTACAATCACGTCTCGTGACAGATAAATCTCAAGGTAAAGTTAAAACTGTGAGTACGGATGAGAACCAACTAGTCGAACGACCATGTCGGGTCTAGTCGCACGCCTATTTTGGCTATCTGTTTGGCAGGGACCAACAGAAGGGAAAGGCACGGAAAGGTGCAATCTTTTCCTTTGCCTATGAGTAGAGAGGCTCGTGATGCTGGGAAGCATTGTCGCTTCCGGCCTCACTAATTGGATGGCCTAAGAGTGAATAGAAAAGAACGAATGTTTCATTGCGCGGGGAGCCAACTGATTAATCATTTGCAAGGGGGGAAAACACGTATCACACCCCAGATGGTTGTCCTATCTCTCCTCCAAACGTCTGAGGTGAGACAGCCTAATTCTGAAGAAAAAGATTGTTTTTGGTTCATTCCCTTCTTTTTTTTTTGTCTAAATAGTACTTGTGTGGTGTTTGGATTGAATCTAATACTTGCCAAATCAATAGGATCCTCTACCAAAATAGCTGTAGTGTCAAAACTTGCCGAAAATTTGACACTACCAATAAATTGGTGGGTCACATGTACCGAAAGATCTGGGATCATCTTTCTAGTGTGTAGTACTTCCCTATCTGTCCAAATGTCCAATGGATTACTCTAGCACTTCAATGGCAATTTGTAGCCATCATCTGCATGAAGTATTACCACTAGGTACATTTTTTTCTAAAAAAAAAATCCTCTCTACACCAACTAAAGATAACTAGACATGCACATATATTTATGGATATCAAAATTTGAACCATGGTGAGCAGAGTTTAGAGTTTAGACTCCATCATCACACCACACCATTAATGTTTCCCTGCTAAACAGATGTCCTAAAAGCATGAAGTCAAACCTTGAGACCTTACAAGATTAATTAATATAAAGATATTTAAATAGTGATAAAAATGTGCTTTAGATGATATGACTAAATAAATTATCATGAACTAGGTGAAGTGAGCATAGCTCAACTGGTGAGATTTCTTGTGATGAAACCAGTCCACCTAGGTTCAAATATTTAACACGGATGCTCATATTTATCACTAATTATTATTTTTTAGTAATAGACAACATCCTTCCCGTTTACGTTTATATTGTGTTCTAAAAAAAAAAGACTCGGTACAAATTTGGCATCCTCATGGTTAAAGGAAAATTCACATCCTAATATAGACGTAGTCATGTGGCATGCCGGACGCAATGTACACAAAGCCAACATTAATGACCCACGTCACAAACAAGCAGTAATTCACGGAAAGGCGTTTTAGGTGCAGACAAAGAGCTAAATTGGCTGGTCACGAGCAGCAGGGAACGCACCACCGCATTGATTCATGCACGTACTACGTGTACCACCGTATAGAAAAACGTACGCTACGCCTACCGTATACGTACAAAGATAAGATAGCGTTGAAAGAAGGGGGAAAAATACGGGTATACGCACCTACGGTGGCTGTGTTGAACGTGGAGACGCCCGGCGTGTCGGCGTTGAGGTCGCCGGTGATGACCGTCTTCCCCATGCCGTCTCCGACGATCACCACGTTCGTCTTCTCCCACGGCACGTTCACCGTCTCCTTGTACACCCCCTCCTTCAAGTGCACCACGAACATCTCGTCGCCGTAGTCCGGCGCCGCTGCCACCGCCTCCCCCACCGTCTTGTAGTGGCACCCCGCGCCGCACACCGTCACGTTGGGGGCAAGCCCCTTGGGCACGCCGAGCGCGTCCTCGTCTGCGGATCCCGCCGCCGCGGGCGGCCAGTAGCCGTCGCGCTCGGTCTGCGGCGGGGCCCAGCGGGAGGTGTCGTCGCCGTAGCGCTGAAGCGCGGCGAGCATGGAGATGTAGTTGCTGTTGACGGCGATGGTGTCGTCGAGGTACGCCATGGCGTCGGAGATTGTCCGGGAGAAGTTGACGTACTTGTAGGCGGACCAGCAGTCGTAGAGGTGGAGAAGCGCGGTGGAGGCGGAGAGGAGCGACGACGGCGAGGAGGGCGGCGGCGAGAGGCGGTGCGAGGAGAGGGAGAGGAACGTGAGGCAGTTGGTGGCGGCGTTGGTGAGGTTGACGTTGGAGGAGGCGGCGAGGACGGACCGCGCCGTGGAGACGGCCGGCGGGAGGCGGGCCTTGAGCGCGGAGAGCGTGGCGGCGACGAGGTCGGAGGTGGACGCGTCGGCCGTGGCGTTGGAGAGCGTGGAGACGCAGACGGGCTGGAACCGCGTGGCGTTGCAGGCGAGGAGGACGGCGAGCGGCGCCGCGTAGGAGGACGGCGTGGGCTTCGCCGGCGTGGACGGCGAAGGGGCGTGGTGGTGGTGGCGCGAGGAGAGGGAGGAGGGGAGGTGAAGCATGAGGAGGAAGACGAGGAGGGGAACGAGGCGAAGCGGCGGCGGCGGCGGCGGCATTGGTGATGGCTGGATGGAGTGGAGCGCCGAGCGCGTAGTCGAGTAGGAAATGGAGTGGAGCGTGTAGTGGTGGTTAGACTGGCTGGTTATAACGGCGGCTTGGTTGGGCAAGGGAGGAAGCAAATGAAGACGAGGATGGGCGGAATTTGATAGGTGCAAATGTAGCAGATGGCGTGTGTAATTGCCTACTAACCGCTGAATCTTCGCTCATGGTTTTGCTTCCATTTATGTTGGATTGTGTTCCGTTTCGAGTATTGCAGCACCAGGTGAAACCATATCAGATCTCACGCTGAAATGTTGCTAGTATTTGAACGATTCTCTCCCCAATGTAAGTCTTAGTTTTTACCTGCACCATTGAGAAAAATCAACTTTGATCGAGACAGAAAGTAACGCGAATAATGATTTTGTAGAACATTTTTTTCCGCAACACTGATGATCGTCATTATTTCGGGTCGATAACATTCCTCGCATTGCGTTCTACTAGTAGGGATACTTGAAATTGCCCAACCGTGCACGGCAGACACTTCCCTCTTGGGTTGCATCCCCATCCGGGTGCATTGAAGGGTTCGTTTAGCATGCCATCCGCCCCGTTCGGACAAACACGAAGCCATCACGATGCCGGGCAAACATGCATAGTACTATCTTTGTACATCAGCAAACGTTAATTATGGAAAACTAAACAACTTGTTGTCACATATTCACAATGTAGCCATGTGACATTGTCATTCTATGATTTTGTCACCACAGCTCGCTCCCCACAGGATGATGTCGCGGCCGCCGAATAGAGATGGGTGGTTTTTTCACATCGTCTTCCACGTAGCCTCATGGTTCCCTGGACATGATCACGGGAATCACAGTGCACACAGGTCGGCATCTGGTGGATCAGTGTCCACTTAACTGTGTTAAGTGTGTAGAGTACTCGCCAGTTAGGCACAGCCACATAGATGCAAATCGTGCAACTATGCACATCACAATCATATCTTTCGGAAATGCTGCAAATATCCTTCAAAATAGATTTAGCATGAATAACACTACCACTGTAGCACAAAGAAAAAGAGCAAACAGATTATCTTATGGAGAATTGTTAATTGCATTCTATGTACTAGCACACAAAAGAAAAAAAATAAACCAAACAGATTTCATGCATGAGAAATGACTTTCCAAAATCTGCAAATGAATTGGTGTTTACATACAGGTTGCCAAAAGTGATGTTTTCTGTCTAAAACGCAAAACAGACAGATGATACAAAATCTGTAACTCAGGAGACGTGTATTCTTGGGTGAGCAAAAAGGAAAAACCAAAGATGCAGCTACTTGTTGCAGATGCTGCTGTCTAAGAAATATTCATGGTCCGCTAGTTGATAGCAGACGAAGCAGAAGCAGCAGGAAAAAGAAAAGGAAAAATAAAGTATAATGTCAGCAGTCAGTCAGCCAGCCAAAGTTCGCCAACCTGAAAAATTGCACGTGAGGCAAGTCAGTAGATCACCATTTATCTCCATTAATTCGAAGACAACAGCACATGCAGTGCAAATCATCGTCAACAGACTGAATTCTCCAAATGTATATACTTGTTTTTCAATCACATTCAAGGTATATTTGGGATAAGATCACCACGAGTTATTTGACAAGTGGAGTATAGGTAGGTTGGAAGTATTCATGTGTTCAGGTAAGTTCTCTCCCACCCAATTTCAACACTGAGCAACCGTCATGTTCAGGCCTTGGTTAGACACAAAGCTACAAAGTTCAGCTATTTAATTATGAAGCGGACAATCTTTCCAGGTTCTGGTGTCATAAAGAAAAATAACAAGGAAATAATAGGTACCAAGTAATACATGGCATATTTTGCGCTATATATAAAACGCTAGAAGGTTCCAGGTAACCTTGCAATAGAAAAACAACTTATGAATTTTTTTTATGGGATCATTACTACACAATATTTTGAAGGAATAGTGTCATAAATAATATGCTGAAAGAAGGTTAACATAAAGGATCTCACCATTCGTCAAAAGGTGGGAGATTACTAGTTCATTCCAAGCATCTGGGACTCCAGGAAGGCACCAGTGACTGCAATCAAGTATGGTTGAAGGATGACTCCATATACCGATATGAGCGTCACTTCTGAAGGCCCCCATCAAAGTCACATTCAAGATAGTGGCAGGAACACTCGTGTTCACCACAACCCCAGCGAGTATATCTCCAAATTCACTTCTATCATCTCCTTTGGCCTCAGCTGTAGGAAATTCTGTTACTTCACATACCTTTTGGTTTGAACCACTGTAAATATGCAAAAAGAAAAAAAACAAATGATTGTATGTCTTTTGCAAATGAATTACACTTTCTTCAAACCACAACAGTAGCAGTCTTACTTGTTTTCATTAGGTGCCTTTATAATACAGTACAAAAAGAATAATACACTGGAAAAGATCCGATATATGTGAGATAACACACCTCCAATGAGATGGCTCATATGTGCGGAAGAAGACATGTGTCCGTTTTAAATCCACCCTTTCCTTCACCCATGAAGCCCATGTTTCAAGTGCCATTTTGAAAGCAGAATTAATGGATGTCCCCAGTTTAAGCAAACCTCCAGCCTCAAAATAGCAGCCCCTGTTGAAAACACAAAGCAAGAATTTCCCATTAATTGATGAGTAAAACAAGGAAATGAGAAATTATTAGACTGTGCATACATGGTAACAATTTGCAATGATAGGAATCAACATTAGTTGAAACTCCAAAGGGGTAGTGTCCTTTGAAGAGGCAAAATATTTGAATGATTAAGCAATGTGATGAAATTTTCCAAATTTCCTCCCTAAAATAATGTAATACTGTAACACAAAAAAATTCAATACCGGGTAAAAAATTATAATCCTATTGGAAACTACAAATTTAGTGTGCAGCAATCATACAAACATGAAAACAAGGTAATCCACCGTTTCTGGATGCAAGAAAAGGAGATGATCTTCAATAAGCACAAACAGAAGTTAATAGCATAATTGAACATAATTCAATTCTAGACAGTCTGACAGTGCATATTAACTGACTACAACTATTGTGGTGAAGACCACAATGCACAAACATCAACCGTCGGGCAATTTTGACAGTAGAGCCAAAAACTGGTGCTTGTGTTGCTTTGATCTCAAGTAACAAAATGAAATGCTACACCACTAAGATTGCAAGGCAACCCATCACTTGTTTTGTCAATTTGTTACTATCACTACTTTCGAACAGTCCACTTCACGATTCCTGAATAAGATAAATTGCGTAAAGCTCTTAGAAATACAATACTACTGTCTATCATCCCTTTGATCTAGGGGTTGCTTAGAAGTCACAAGATATTAGTAAATGACAGATATCTTTCAATGGGACACTGTACTGTCTGTATGCCCAACCATTGGCATGCCCAGAACATCTATTCATGGATTTTGAGAAAAGAAACAAATGTACTGGAACAAAGCATATAATAGGTTCATGGAATTTAGCAAGTTAATGGCAGTCAATATGACAACAATTCTAAGAACAAATTGGTGCTGTTAAGTACAAGTACAATAAGAAAACTCACATATCAAATAATTTGCTGGGAGTCCACCAGTGCCCTGAGTTGAAAATAAGCACATCAGCATTCTCCCATTTCCTGCTGATATTATCCATCTTATCAAGCTTGAGAATGGCTCGGACCCTTCTAGGTCCATTGCGAGGTGCGGGGCTCTGTTGTACAAGGAACACTGACCGGAAGAACTCTACATTCAGGTTGAATGACGCAAATCTCACTCCTAAAAACCGGATAGTCTTTGAGATCTGATTGCCATTAACCTCATAAACAGTCTTCGGATTCTCCACCCCTGCCATGAGCATGCAAATGAAAGATTCCCACTGTGTCCGGCTCATGGAGTCCCCCACAAACACAACCCTCTTCCCTCTCAGCCGTTCCAACACATCCCGGGCACTGAACCGCGGCAAGTCGCATCCCCTTGGCTTCCACCGCCATTTCAGGTAGCCGGTGTCCTTCCTCCCATTTGCCAGGCAATTGAATCCCCTCTCCGCAAACGGGCAATCGGAGCTATTGTACAGAGGGTACCTCCCGTCCGGCACCCAGCTTCCGTCGAACACGTCACAGGACTCTAGGTTCTCGCCGGCGAACTCGGCGACCGCATGGCCACGGCCCAGGTACCGGAAGAGATACAGATACAGCGCGCAGGAGAGCACGAGCGCGACGGAGGAAAGGAAGAAGGCCAAGGCGGCGCACTCGAACGATGGCCCCGAGGGCGCCCACCACCACTTGCGGTGCGCGGCCGCCGCTGCCGACGACACCCGCGGGCTCCCGACGCCGCCCCTCGCTGTGAGCCGCGCCGATGTGCTCCTGCTAAAGCTCCCGGTCACCATCTCGCCGCCGCCGCCGCCGCCTGATCTCCCATTACACAACCCCCAGCAGCCAAATCTGCTCGAACAAATCCACCGAGGGGCTTTACACCAGGCTCCGGAGAATCCGTCCCAATATTTCCCTTGCCGCGTTCAAATTCGTCCGGCGATTGGCCGGATCGAGCCGCGGGTCGCAGGGCACCTAACCCACCCAGTAGCCCGTGCAGAGCTCTCCAGATCACGGAGCACCAAATCGGTTACTGGACGACAGGATAGACAGGTTTCCGCGATGACCCAGGCAGGCGCGAGGGAGATCAGGGCTACTCACCAGATTCCAACCACCCTTCCTCTCCGGCGATCGCCGGAGCGGCCGCACCCAACCCCTGAGCAGTCTCCGGAACAGCTCGATATCTAGTGGGCGCGTCGCCGGCGACCTACGGCTACGTCAGCTCTCGCGCGGCGCGAGGAGGAGAGGAGGCCAAGTCCGAGGAGTAGAGGAGGAAGACGAGACGGCTCCGCGCAGAGTTGGCGGTGGCTGAGGAACGGTGTGATTTAAATAACAAAGCTCCAGATACCAGGAGGAGGAAGAAGGCTCTAGGCTCACTGACCTGTGGGGTCAGGATACGTCCGGGCCCACCTGGCATTGAGTTACAGCCACAGTGCTATACGTGACGTGACGCTTGCTTTTGACTTTCGCGGTGTCGACTCGAGAGGAGGGTGGTGGTTCCGTGGTCGTGCGCTGTGTGAGGTAAGCTTCGTTTTCGACGAGACGGGGGAAGGAAAGGTCGTAGGGGAGTAGTTTTGTTTCGATCTGTACTCCATATCACCTTACCGGTGAACATCAACGGCCATACCGAGGGTCAGGTGTTCATCTGTACGAACGTACTCGCCCATGATCCGTCCACATCACGAAGGTTATGGAGGCCTGCAACTGCAACTTTTTCTGGCATTCTCAGCTCAGAGTTAGTGCTTGTTAGATTGACGACTAAATTTATCACATTTAACCTTAAACAAATAATAGTTTTAATGAACACATTTAACCTTAAACAAATAATAGTTTTAATGAATAGTGTTTGGTTCATGTCACAATTCTATTTTACCTATCTTTTAACCGTCTAGTCCACATGTTATACACTCTATTTTTTTTTATCAAACTTTGTTTAAGTTTAGTTTGTCATTTTATTTGTCACAAAAATATGACAAGACTAGACTTAGTCACCCTAGTTAAAAATATATGATAACATTAGTCCTCAACCAAACAAGCCTTTTAATGTGATACAACACCGAGGTGCCAAACAGGCCTCATCCTACTTCCTGAGGTTCCAAACAGTACACCGAGCAAGCGAGGACAACCGGGGATGGGCTGATGGATCGGCCTTCTAAACGAACACGATGCATATAGATCAGAGACGGCTTGGTGGTTTTGTGGTACAACAAGATCGCGTCGGATGTAGCCCAGATTTCATGTGCGGCGCGTTAGTGTTTCGAGGCCGGATCTAACAGATCGCAACCTTTATCGACCCAACTACAACAGGGCATATGCCTATGGGAATAAGTTCATTTTAGATCCTTTAATTTATCATCGAGTTTAAAATTCGTTTCTAAACCACAATACTTCATATGTCGCATTTCTCAACTTTCAAAACCAATGCAAATAAGATCCCAAAATGGTTTGAACAATAATTTCAGCTGACGTGATGTCTATCTGACGTTGACGTGACACTTAAAATAAAAAAATAAAACCCACATATGTTAAAAATTCCTTTCCTTCTCTCTGCCTTTCCTTCTTTTGTCTTCTCTCTGGCTCTCTGCTATCTTTCTCTTCTCTCTGTCCGACGGAGCACGGGAGGCGCCAGGGATGGGTCCGGGGAGGGCACCTCGTCCTGAAGCCGGCGGCAACGAGGCGGTAGCGGCGGTGAGGTGTCGTGCAGCGGCCGTGCGCGGGTGGCATCCAAGGCCGTGCCAAGATCTGATACAGCTGTTTGGATTTGAGGTTGCAGTCTTGCAGAGATCATAGCACGTTGATCTTTCAGGACTAGAAATAGACTGTAGCACAGATATGAGGTTTTTCATATGATATGAAAATGTGATATTCTGATGATCAGAATCAGCACACGGTTGGCTGAATTTGTTGGTCAATTGCAACCTGAACATCTGAGAGACTGAAACAAACTGTTTGGATCGCAGTTGCAGCCTTGCAAATATCAGACTCAAGTGCAGCACAGTAGCTTTAAAATCAGTAGCAAGAATCAAAATCCTCATCTGAAATTTACAATTCTGCATTCTTTCATTTCACCAGTTTCAACAACAATTTGTTCTTGCTCTTCAGCATAAAGATTGAACAGCAATGCACACTAACTCAACAAAAAGTTAGTTTTTAGAGGCAAATCTACACTTCACAGGATCACAAAGGCAGCAGCGCATAAAAATCAAAGAATGGTAAGAGTACAGAAAGGAAAAAAACAGATATTTTTTATCCTCCTAATTAAATCAAATCAACTGCCAACTACCATCCTGGGTTCCCTCCACGGATACCATCCTGGGTTTTACTCCACCGAAGGAAAAACCTCAGAAGGAATGGTGGTGAGGCGGGCCGCCGTGGCGCTGCTGCTGCTGCGTGTGCTGTGCTCCATGATGCGCACCACCTCGCCGCGGCTGGCCAGGACACCGCCCGAACTCCCCCCCGCGTGCCACGCCAGCGCGTCGTCGATGCTCATGTGCCGCCTCGCCTCGCCCTGGAAGGGATTGGGAACAGAAGAGAAGAGAGGGAAGAGCGGAGAGAGAGGAGAAGAGAGGGGGAAGGGAAGAGAGAAAAGGAAGAAAGTGATACCCACTGATATGTGGGGTTTACATGGGTCTCACACACTTAGTTTGTCACGTCAATTAAAATCAGTATAATACTGTCTAAAACCTCGGATGATTTAGTTTTATAAATTAAGGGACCCGTTATATATGGTATTTTGGTTTATGGACGAATTTTAGATTCGGCGACAAATTGAGAGATCAAAAGTGAACTTATACCCGTCCGTGGGAATCCCGTTCCGTCCCAACAGCTACGGACCGCGCGTTTTCACCATCCCGCCTAGGCCCATCTGTTGCACGGAGAAAAGGAAGCTCTGTTCGCACCGGGAAAAAGGTCTATGTTACCTCCTGTTGACGCGAAATTCGTTGTACACACGAGAGCCTAAGATATTTGCTTAGCTTTAGTGTAGATCCTATCAAATCAGGTTCAGGACGTGCCAGTTAGTTTGATCATACAATTAACAAGATAGAAACACAAAGGTTAGATCGTAGGGCTAATCATCCATAGGGCCGATATAATATCATGTGCCCAGCCGATGCCGATGAAATTTTGGATCGATCAGCTATAACCGACATAATTTGGATATAACAAAAATAGAATAACATCAGCCAAAACTTAAGTATGATATATCTGTAAATATCCAAATCTTATTACAATCAATCTTGATAGATCGGACCAAACCGAGACATTATAAAATTGAAGGTAATAAGGTAGAAACTGAATAAATATATCTACTTTTTGGATATGGGTCAATGCTAGATGTTAATTGAAACTTATCATTGCTTTGTATGAAGAAAATAAACTAATCTTGATTATACCAAGTTAGAATATAATCATCAGTAGTTTATAACTATTAACCATAATCTTGATAGATTGGATCTAACCAAAACAATATAAGACTGAAGATAATAAAAATAATAATTAACCGATTATACTAAATCTTGTGAATTAATCAATATAGCAAGTTAAAGTACGATAAGCAGATACCTCATCGGCTAAAACTCCAATGAAACAGTGATTGGCACCTATTGACTTGAACAAATCTAACCAACAAATTATAACATAGAAGATTGGACTCAACCAAGACAATTCAAGATTAATAATAAACTTGATAGATTTAAATTAGCTGATTAACATTTCCCAAAGTGATTGATATATTAAATCTAACTAAGATAGTAAATCAATCTAAGAAAAAGCCAATATATCAGATAGGCAACGCCAAGCAAAAACTTAATTAGTATATCGGACCTAATCGAGGAAGCACTAATTCCGTCGATACAAGCGAAGTTGATGGAACTTACTTTCTTGCCGGAGATCGAAATCGATGCAGCCCAAACTCGAAAACAAGAACTAGGGTTGGTGATGCGCCAAAAGTTGCATATATTGAACTGTTGTTAAATTACAAAGATCCTGAGTGTACATATTTATACCCACATGCTAGACTAAGTTTGATTCTATTACGATCGGACTGACTCAGGACTCTATCCCAAACAAGGAAACTATTGATACAACTCCGACTTACATACGACTCTGATTGGCTGACACATAGGAAAAAGGAAAACTAACTGAGTCCGATTCTAACACGACTACATCGGCTCAGAAATCTATCTATAGAAATACAAACTTAAAAAAACTTCCTTATTATGGAAGCAAATACAAAACCTGGATAAACTTGCTAACAGAACCAACTACAATCATAGCGTGAATTCCATCTTTGACTCGGTCTTCACTAACGGCAATTGCTAAATTTCGCCATTAACACCTCCTTATGGCCCGAGTTCGATTTCTCTCTCTCAACCGTAAAACCAGACATGAAGACTCCCTAAAGGCCTAAACTATCAAATCATTTTACCGATATGACTCATATGTGGTATTAAAAATATACGGGAGGACCCATGTGTAAGTTAACATCCTCACCTTATGAATAACAATAAAAAAATAAAAAATACTGTGGGACCCATATGTAAGTGACCATCCTCATCTCCTTACTCCACCTCTCCCCTCTCCCCTCTTCACTCTCTGCCCTGGTAGGCAGTGACCAGCGGCAAGGCGATGCCTGCAAAGAAGGCCCTTGTCAGGGGGTGCGAGCAGTGAGGTGGCCAACCGGCAACACGCCCAATACGAGGATGGAAGGAGGGGTGTGCATGTGGCTCCTGTCGAGTTTGAGCTCTAACTCGCAGTGGCAATGGAAGCATGTGAGACCCACCAAACAAAAGCTCCCCCGCCCATCAAAGGGATGATGGGAAGGAAAGGATGGAGAGTTAGGAGCTCGAACTTGTCCACCATCATTGGTGTAGATTTGGAGGGCGAGGAGAGACCAACTGGAGGCAAGGTGTGCATATTATCGGCGGTAGTGGTAGAGAGTACCAGCGATGATGGTGGTGGTGGTGATAGGAAGATCAGTGGAGCGCTCCTGGTTGCAACACTAGTACTTGTAGGTGGTGGCTTCGTCAGTTGGATCGGTGCAAACCTAACCGTTGTCACATCAAACCAGGCATCTTCAAGCTCCACTATCGTCGGATCGGGCGTCCCCGTGCAAATTGGGACGCCAACGCACTCACTGGCAAAAGAGAGGAATAAGGTCATCAGTGCATTTGCTAGGGATGAAGGATGATCGAGGATGAGAAGATGGGGAGATGGGAGGAGAGAGAGGATGGCATGTGGGCCTATTTGTTGACGCAAAATCTATTCCGTCGAATGTACCAAAAAATATGTTGACGTAGATCCTGCGTATGGCACACGAAGGCCTAGGAGATCTGCTTAGTTTTAGTGCAGGTCCTAAAATTAATGAGATGCGAGCATGCCAGTCAGTTTGATCCTGCAACTAACAAAATATATAAACAGCAGATCAAAGAGCCGATCGGCTGACAAGCCGATGGAATAATTTCAGCCGATGCCGATACCAGCCGATGTCGATAGGGTTTGAGCAATCGGCTATATATCAATGTAAATTCTTACACTTGATGTAAATAACGATATAAAGACAATCGACTGATGATAATACGATAAAACAATAATATAATCCAACAGAGACCAATCGGCTAATAATGATATAATAGAATAAATGTTGGTCTGAAGGTTAAAGCATACATCGGCTGGAGGTCTGATGTCATTAAATCTAAACGATTAGATATTCAACGAAACCTTTGTTGTAATCGGCTAAATCCAACTCGTATGTAATCCTTGTGAGCCGATGCAACGTCCAGATAACTCATCGGCTGAAACCCCGATGAAATCCTTATGGCAATCAAAAAACAGGCTAGAGATTATGGTTCTAAGCATGACTAGAGCTAATGCAGCGCAAAGTATGAAAAAAAACATAATATCTAGACAATCAAGCCTTCGACTGATTTTCAGGGTGGTAGATACTTTAGCTAATCTAGATCGACAAAACAATTTAGCCGATATTGGCAAAACACTAGAAAAGATCTGACCGATACAAGTAAATTGAATAATCGACTTAGATTAGCTAAAATATATGATAAATAGGTAGGCAAATATATCAACCGAACCAGAGGGATCCAAGAGGTCGAAGCGATGCAGTCTTAAACAACACCAATGTAGCCGATACAATTGACAGGGCCGGCGGAACGTAGAACTTACCCCTTCGCTGGAGATCGAAAGCTGATGCAGCCCCGCGTCAGGTGCCAAATTCCGTCGGTTGATAAATAAAAACCTCGGAAAAAAGGGTGACGATGTGCCGAGAGTAGTTGTATTGATTGAGAGATTTTTACAAAAACCGCGGATGTACATATTTATACCCATGAGTAGATATTAGTCCTTATTGGACAATACATAAACTTTCCTAAAGACAAAATAAAAGATACAAGCTCTATTCAGACTCTAAACAATTTTTTCTAAAAGTAAAAGAAAACTAACTGACTCTGCCTAATTAATAGATAACTTGTCATGCTGCATCCTCCTCGAACTCGGTCTCTTCTGCATAAGCTTTCTTTAATTGATTAATTTCCTTAACCGAATCTATCGAGAATCCAATTGCTGACAACTTGATATGTCTATCGACCCATCTTAGGACTCTGAAGCCGATATGATTCCTAAGCCAATGATGACTTCGGGGCTTACCAAATTTTGACGTTAACACCGTTGCTTTTGTTATTATGATTTTATTTCATAATTACGTGTATGTCGACGCTTACGTGGATGCTGACTCATCACGCGTGGACCAGGTGAATGTGCCGTGTTGATCGAAAACGCTAAGCAAACCATCGAAGGAGTTCACTCACAGTGGTTTTGATAGTTCAGAGAGCTTCAATGTCTGGTTTTATAGTTGAGAATCGAAATCATACTCGGACCATAGTTGAGAAAAGGCAATATAAACTTTTTCCTTGTCACGATGAAAGTACAACACGTCTAGTGATTATACGGTGCACTTGTAATACGATCTAGAGACCTAGACTAAATACAGAGTCGTTGTTTCAGTGGAGTGGGAGAAGATTATGGTTCGCATCCTACTTGGCTCTCGCTCGACAAGCACGCTATCCGAGAGAATCAAATCCATACCAACAATTTAATGATTACTTTCTCCGTTCTAATATATAGCAATCTTGTATTAGATTAGACATATCCCACGATTTTAGTATTAGGATATGTTAAATCTAATACTAAATTATTATATTTTAAGACGGATGAAGCGTCTATCTGGCACCTTGTAAAAAAAAATTCTCTTTAGAATAGTCATGTCATGCGGTGTGATAACGAAGAACCGGCGGCTTCCAGAACGTCGCTCAACCAATGCCAAGGGATGGCGAGTTCGTGCGGTGCACGAACGCAAACTTGCACGGGACGTGGAGGCGGATCTCCGGTTAATGTTTCGCCATACGAAACCGCTCGGTGAGCGAGTGGGTTCACGGCTTTGGTTTGAATCTCGCAGGTCGCGGAGCCAGAGGCAGGCCAGCCTGGTCTCGATTGTTTCCTCGCCAGCAGCGCGCGGTGGCGGCGCCTGGTGGGCTCGGGAAATGCCACTTGTATATGGACCAACGCTCACATGCACCATCCGCACGTGCCATTCCGCTCGCTAGTGAAATACAGAGGCGGACCACGGTGTTTACCATAACCCGCCTGCTTCCCTCACACAACACAACAAAACTAACCCAACCATGTCAACAAAGTTATTCACTTGTTCTCCACACTTGACAGTAAAAGCTCTCGCCGGAGCTCGTTTCCCCAACGTGGCCTCGTCACTGCCGCCCAGATTACTTGTCCCATGCAGCTGGACAAAGTACCATCGCAAATCTTCTTCCTGTTTGACCCTGGTCCCGTACTGATCGCGACATCGGACAACCAGATCTCGGGTATGGAAACTGGGACGGAAATGTATCCCGATGGAAAGCAACGGACGGTCCCGTTCACCACGATCCGTGGGCCCGGATCCACTGGCCGAAAACAGAGACAAGCCATGAGCCTCAGACACCGTGGAGGCTCGCCGTGCACCCAGCGGGAGCGTGGCTAAACGGCGCAAGCACCCACAGGATTCGCTCCCACACCGCCGGCCCGTTTGCACAAAACCACCGCACCACCCACCGGTTTCAGTCTACGCCCACCATTGTAGGGTAACGCCTCCCCGGCGAATCCCCCCTTCATATACCACGCAGCGGAGCTCGGCGATCCCAGAAAGGCAGAAACCAACACACCAACTAAGCTAGTATAGTTGACTGACAGTGGCAGCGCGACAGTCATGCAGGTCGTGGGAACCGTGCGTGTCAGTGGTGGCGGCGTGGCTGCGGTGGCGCGCCCTCCGCCCTCGCGCCGGCAATGCCGCGTGTCCGCGGCGGTGCTGACGGCCGCGGAGACGACAACGACGACGGCGACGCGGCGCCGCGTGACGCACTCGATGCCGCCGGAGAAGGCGGAGGTGTTCCGGTCGCTGGAGGGGTGGGCGAGGACGTCGCTGCTGCCGCTGCTCAAGCCCGTGGAGGAGTGCCGACAGCCGACGGACTTCCTGCCGGACTCGTCGTCGGAGATGTTCGAGCACCAGGTCCACGAGCTGCGCGCTCGCGCGGCGGGGCTGCCCGACGAGTACTTCGTCGTGCTGGTCGGGGACATGATTACCGAGGAGGCGCTGCCGACGTACCAGACCATGATCAACACGCTCGACGGCGTCCGCGACGAGACCGGCGCCAGCGCCTGCCCCTGGGCCGTCTGGACGCGCACCTGGACCGCCGAGGAGAACCGCCACGGCGACATCCTCGGCAAGTACATGTACCTCTCCGGCCGCGTCGACATGCGCATGGTCGAGAAGACCGTCCAGTACCTCATCGGCTCCGGCATGGTACCCATCAACTGAAATATTAATGCCATTTCTCTGATTGGTGAGTTTTTTTTTTTTTTTTTTTGCTTAGCATTGTTGCTGAATCCATTGCAGGACCCAGGGACGGAAAACAACCCGTACCTGGGGTTCGTGTACACGAGCTTCCAGGAGCGCGCGACGGCCGTGTTGCACGGGAACACGGCGCGCCTCGCCAAGGCGCACGGGGACGATGTCCTGGCGCGCACCTGCGGCACCATCGCCGCCGACGAGAAGCGGCACGAGACGGCGTACGGCCGCATCGTGGAGCAGCTGCTGCGGCTCGACCCGGACGGCGCCATGCTTGCCATCGCCGACATGATGCACAAGCGGATCACCATGCCCGCGCACCTCATGCATGACGGCCGCGACATGAACCTGTTCGACCACTTCGCCGCCGTGGCGCAGCGCCTCAACGTCTACACCGCGCGCGACTACGCCGACATCGTCGAGTTCCTCGTCAAGCGGTGGAAGCTGGAGACCCTGGAGAGCGGGCTCTCCGGCGAGGGCCGGAGGGCTCGGGACTTCGTGTGCGGGCTCGCGCAGAGGATGCGACGGGCCGCAGAGCGGGCTGAGGACAGGGCTAAGAAGGATGAGCAGAGGAAGGTCAAGTTCAGCTGGATCTATGATAGGGAAGTGATTGTCTAGTTAACTTGTCTTGGTTGAATTCTGAATTCCGAGTCTTAGAATCTTAGATGATCATGCCATTTCGTTATCATCTCTGTTCTTGTGTTCTCTTTGCAATACAGTAAATTGGTAATGGTTACGGTGCCTTTGATCTTGGAAATTTGGCGTTAATGTATGTTCTGGTACCATTAGTGAAGATAGTTTGGTTTCTTTTCACATTTGAACCCCAAAAATTAATGTTGACAATACAGAATTCAGTTGTGCCTGCACACTGACATTAGCTTATAAAATTGACATGACCGTTTTTTACTGAGGGAATTGCACAGGGTCCAGCATCGTATCCAGTTGATAAATGGATGCAGCAGATTATAAATTTCCCTTGTATAGTCATCTGTGTACAAGAAGCATACGGAGTACTAGTTAAAAGAAAATCCCTTTTCTTTTCAGGCCAATTATGAAACCGCTTCGCTAGAACATTTGAGACAAGCAAAATTGCAGTTAATGTAGTTGGGATAACGTACCACTGCCTGCGTGTACTTGGTGTTCAGGAATGTCAAGCTCAACTGAACTGCACCCTGAAGTCCTCCCAACTCCGTTATGGTGCCTTTGATCTTGGAAATTTGGCAGAAATGTATTTTCCGATATCGTTAGTGAAGTTTTTAAACATTTGAGCCACAAAAATTGATGTTCAAATACATAATTCAATTGTGCCTGCTGACTGATATTAGCATATAAAATTGACATGAAGTGTATAGTTATTTATATGCCAGCACTAGTTGGTAAAGGGATGCAACAGAACAAATAATTTCCTTGCCTAATCATCTATGTATAAGAAGTATGGGGGAAAGTTATTTTATCCCTCGAGGACATATTTCTTGCATGTCATCTAAATAATCATCAAAAAAATTAAAAAAATAATAAGATAGATTAATATGAAATATATCACTTGACAAACATGCAAATTAAAATTCAACTTCTACACTTGTAACAAAAATAACAAATATAACTGCAATTATACGATAACTATTTTTAATTTAATTTATTCTTTTTGTTGTGACTTATAGAAATTGAATTTGGTCTTACATGTTTGTAGAATGATATATTTCGTATTAATCTATATTGTCAATTTTTTTAAAAAAATTAATAACTATTTAAATGACATATAAGTAATGAGAGGACATTTCTTTGAGAGATAAAAATCCACATCCGTGTAGTTAATAGAAAATCCAGCACATGAGGGCTTTTCTTTTCGGGCAACTTGTGAGAACACTTTCGGTAGAACATTTGAGACAAGCAAAAATGCAGTCAATGTAGTTGGGATAACGTACCACTGCCTGCACATACTTGGTGTTCAGTAATCTCGAGCTCCACTGAACTGCACCCTGGGGTCTTCCCAACTCCATGGAGCGCCATCTTTCTCCTCATGCGTTCAGCCTGCTCCCACCTCTCCGACGAGGCCATGATATTTGACAGCAATATGTACTCTGCATCGTTGGTTGACACACGACGGGTGTGCAATTGGTGGATCTCACTTGATACGAGTTCAGACATCTCTGCATCGCCATGCACACTGCAAGCTCCGAGCAGGGAGCCCCAGATCACGTCATTGGGTTCAATATGCATGTTCTTGACAATCTCATAAGCTTCCCTCAATCTTCCAGCACGCCCCAAGAGATCAACCAAGCAGCCGTAATGCTCTACTGCAGCAGCAACCCCGTAAATATCGAATTTGCTGAAGATTCTTAGTCCTTCATCTACAAATCCTCCGTGTGTGCAAGCTCCAAGTACGGCAAGAAGTGTGATCTCATTAGGCTTCTGCTCCAAACACTCCATCTTGGAGAACAACCGAATAGCCTCAATGCTCTGTCCATGGCTGGAAAGTGCAGAGATAATCGAGTTCCAGCATTCGGTGTTCCTCCATTGCATGTTGTCGAAGATCTTTCGTGCGAAAGCGAGGTCACCGCACTTGGCGAACATGTCAACCAGGCCATTCAGAACGAACTGGTTTTTGCGGATACGGTGCTGGATGATGAAACAGTGAACCTTTCTTGCTTGCTCTAGCGAACCGAGCTGTGCGCAGGCAGAGAGCACGCCTACCATGGTGAACTCGTCCGGCTTGATCCTGTCCTCCAGCATGGAGTGAAATGCTTCCAGTGCCTTCTCGCAGCATCCCATTTTGGCGTACCCGGCTATCAGCGCGTTCCAGTTCACCAAGTTTCGCACGGGGATTCTATCGAACACCACCTGCGCTTCGTCAGCATTGCCAGCCTTGAAGTACCCGGTGACCATCGACGACCACACGAACGCGTTCCGCGCGGGCATCTCGTCGAACAGCTCCCTCGCGGTCTCCATGTCCCCCACGGCCACGTAACCCTGCACGGTCACAGTCCACGTCACGACGTTCCGCATGCCCGGCGGCGCGGCCTCGAACCACCGCCGCGCCTCCGCCATGTCGCCCTTCTCCGCGAACCCACGGATCAGCGTCGCCCACGTGACGGGCGTCCGTGAGTCCATGCCGGCGAACAGCACCTCCGCGCTGACCATGTCTCCCGCCGCCGCGTACCCGGCGAGCATGGCGTTGCACGTCACGGCGTTCCGGTCCGGCATTCCGTCGAACACCCCGCGAGCGTCGGCCAGGAGGCCGCACTTGCAGTACACGGACACCAGCGTCGTGCCCACGAGGCGGTCGTGGAAGTTGGCGGATTTCACGGCCTCCGCGTGGAGGGCCCTGCCGAGGATGGGATCCGCTCGGGAGGCGGTGGCCTTGAGGAGGACGATGAGGAGAGGCAGGTGGTGAGTACGATGGGGCAGTTGCTTAGAGTAGATGATGGCGGCTTCCCGGAGGAAGGAGTGGGAGGCGTACTCCTTGGCGAGGTTGGCCCACATAACCGGGTCACGGCATCCTCTCGTCAGGTAGAGAGCGTGGAGGTGCCTCGCTCGGCTAGCCGCCATGGCGAGCACTCATCCGCCCGAGCAGCGGCCACGGCGGCGGCTCTCGGGCTTATAACGTCGGGATGTCAAACAAAAATATTTCTGCTATTCTAGCAGTGAAACTTACGATTTCGTAGGAAACAATGTTACTCTGTTGCAAATATGACTAGCCGACAGAGGTAATAATCCCACAAATCACAAGCAGCAAAGTGACGAGACAGATTGTATGCTAGCGATTCCAAGACAGGTTATAAGCAGCCAGGACGCTGTCTAATGGACTAGCATCAAGCATCATCAGGTTTCAGCATAAGGTGGCACAGTAAATAGCTAAATTGACCTCCTGACTACTCCTTCAACCGTTAAATATATACTGCTCCTATCCAAAAGCGTCCTTCTATTTCCATCCCTTCACTAAAAAGGCAAAGACGCAGACAGATCAAGATGACCTAGATGCAGACATGGAACAGAAAGTCAGAAACAGAGTTGTACACCTAATCTGCATCAATGTCCGGTGCTGGAACTATTTGCAGCTGCAGAGCGCTGTCAGTTTCATCATCGGAGGACGAACTGCTGGATTCGGAAGTCGACGAACCCTCCGGGGCATACATATCATCACTGTCTTCGTTATCAATCTCGTCAGCGTAGTTCACGACTTTCCTTTGCCTTTTCCCACGGCCGAGATCAACCTTGGGAGTAGCAGGCTTGAGAACTTTCAGCTCCTCAACCTTTGGGGAAGAAGGTGCTTCATCCTCGACGCCATGAGCAAAGCTCACAATGCTTCCAAGATAACCGTTATCATCCGACGAGCATTTCTCACCAGCGGAAGGGTCTAACTTGAGGAGATTCTCAATGGCTTCATCGTCATAATGGATGGATGTTGCGCTGATCTTCTTCCTGTCTACAATTGTCTTTGCTCCATGGAGTAGTATAGACTGCAGCTCATCAGCACTTGGCTTCTTGGAAGAGTTCATCAACATATTTTCGATGGCCAACTTCTGCTTTGACTTCTGCAGTATCTTCTCCTCGACAGAACATTTTGTAATGAGCTGGTAAACAACCACTGGTCTTGTCTGCCCTATCCGATGAGCCCGAGATTGTGCTTGCAAATCCATAAATGGGTTGAAGTCAGGATCTGGAAATAGGAAGGCCAAATCAGGGCAAGTGGATAGTAGTGGGAAAATAGAGCAGTGACAACGAATATATTTAAAACTACTTACCGTATATAATTACCCTATCTGCACCAGGCTGCAAATTATAATAATGGTTGTTAGTCCAGAGGCATACTCATACTATTGCAGTTGCTGGTTAAGAGGCTGCCTTAGAGGCTAACAGTTTCAACTGAAAGAAGTTGATATGATAATGCATTACCAGGTCAACTCCCAGGCCGCCAGCACGAGTTGACATCAAGAAAATATATGTTTCACTATCACTGTTGTTGTACTCTTTTATGCTCTCCTGCCTAGCAGAGAGTGACGTCTGTCCATCGATGCTGCCAAGTGTTGACACAACCATGAAATGGCCAAAAGAAATGACATTAAATTGTTAGATATACAAGGAAAAGAGCAGAGAAAGTCTGAAGCATATAATTTAAAAAATTGTTAGAAGGTAGACAAATGAAGCATACCGTGCATATTTGTATCCCAGGGAACAAAGAAAGTCCTCAAGAATGTCAAGCATCCTGGTCATCTGCGAGAAAATCAGCACACGATTTCCCCTTTCTTTCAATCTTGGGAGCAACTGCAATTTAGCAATTGTGCAGTGTTATTTCTAACAGTTTAAACTTCAGATGCAGTGCTAAGATATGACAGCAATATAAGGTCCAATATGAGGTCTCGAAAGAACCTTATGTAGAAGTTGAAGTTTGCCTGATGAAGCAACAAGTGATAGAAACACATCTTCAGTTGCTTGCTGTCCAACTTCAAGTCCTGGAAATAGATACTTAAAGGCAAAATATTAGTTAGCATCTTAGGACAGCAGAAAAAATTTAACATGCACAACAAACAGCACATCTACTTAAAAAGGGTATGACTTTGTTGTGAGCTTGTGGGTGATCGGAGGGAGCAAGGCCTGGTTTAGAGGTCCTTGTCTAGAAGGCAGGAATGTAAGAATGGAGATTAACAAACTGATACATTAATGCCAATTTAAAGCTTCTCGTTTGCTACACATGTTCTGTGAACACTCCACACAAATCACTGTCAAAATGAGAAGATCGGATTATGTGCAAAAACACCCAATTCCTACATCTAAGTTCTGCATCTGATCAACAAACAGAAAGTAAAACCTACTGGATGATTGCAGCATTTCCTGAGTTCCATTAGTATGTTGTTCAGAGAAAGTTTCCTGCCTGCAAAAGTACAAACAAGACTGTTAATCTGACTACAGTATATGGTTCAATTAGAATTATTAAAAGGTTTCCAATATAGTACATATATGTCATCAAACATAACTTGGGTGCTTTCAAGATACAATTTCCAAGAGAAATCAATAATCAGACAACTATTAATTCAATCAACAACTTGATATGATAATAATACTGGTCAGGAATTAAGGGATTTGAAAAACCTCATTTTCCCATATTGAGTAATTCATAGGGACAAAGATGCTTTTACAAAGTGAATCTGAATTAAAATTTTACCAGAGCATGAAAAAAGAGCAGAACGCTTAACTCACCATTCAGAATAGCACTGTTAAGCTTTGAGTAATTCTTCTCTAAAATATTAATGTAAAGTTCTCTCTGGGAATCTGCAAGTGCACATGGAACTTCAACCCACTTCTTTATTGGCATAGAATCTGTTAGAACATCAGATTTCATTCTCCGCAACACCCTAGCAAAAACAAGAAACTTAAGATCCGTGTCTAAGATATTAAACATATCTAGTACTTATTTCAGAGTATCACCTGGGTTTTAATATATCATGAATCCTAGCAACTTTTTCATCCATTGTCAAATCTCTCCCTGATTCAATTGGTGAGAACAATCCATCAGCCTTTGGATCAGAGAACTCATCCGGATCAATATAATGAAGCAAAGAAAACAGTTCCATGATGTTATTTTGGAACGGTGTCCCCTGTACAGTGAAAGGAAGAGGAACCAGGATCAGAACGTAGTTCTTTTAAAGAAAGGGCAATTGTAATGCACTTCGTAAGAATTACGCTGACAGCCAAGGAAAAAAATCAGCTATATATGATATCCGTAAAAAGGGCTAACCAGATCTCTCTATGTTATATAGGCTCCAGGGCTACATAGCACAGGATTAAGTAGCTTCAGAAAGACCACAGAGCAAACCATTTTTGGATAATGGATTTAAAATCCTAGTCTCCACATCATATGATGCACGCAGCAGCAGGAGCGAGCCATGCCTCGGCTACAGTAATGCACATCCCTTTTACAGTATTACGGACACTCACTATGGTTGAATGCTGGCTATACCCTCACGCAGGCATCTCACTTTCAAAACCTCATGCCCAGATGACTACCAATAGAACAAGCCAATTCTAGACATCCAAGAAATAATTGAGGACAAGAAATTACAGGTCAAGTAGGCAGTACATACTGTAAGGAGCAACCGAAATTCAGAGCAGTATCGTTTTAGGCAAGCTGCAAGGTTGCAGTCAAGCTTCTTCATTCTGTGAGCCTCGTCAACTGAAGTGAAAGTGGGGAAATGCTCAAGTGTTTCAAGAAAAGAACAGACAATACAATAATACAGGGCAAGTGAACACCAAATAATGGGGGACTTCATCTAAGAAAAAACTTACTGACAATTGTAGACCACTTGAATTTCTGTAGAACTGCCTTGTCAATTTGGACAAACTCATAACTTGTCACTAGAGCATCAAATAAAGGTTTCTCATCAGAAGAGTACATTTCATGGACTTGGATACACTTTCGAGTGTCTTTGTCTCCTTGATAAACAATAACATTAAGATCACTAGCCCAGTGGCCAAATTCCTAGAGCATAAAACATGCATTCAGAAAATAGGACTAATGCAACGTATTTGATATAAACTGAAATGCAATATCAAAAAAAGGATTCAGGGCAAAATTTTACATTCATTTATATAATATACAGTATAATATGGCAGAAGATCATATAACTATATACAAACCTTTTCCCATTGCAGGAGGATGCTCTTTGGAGCAAGGATCAATGCTGGGGATGCAGTCAAACCTCCCTTAATAATGTGGTATAGAAAGCAAACAACTTGAACAGTTTTACCAAGACCCATTTCATCTGCCAATAAAAAAGAGAACATACCCCATTATCATAGTTTCGTCATAAAATAAGAAAGTAAGAGTTGTACAAGCTATTTTTCCATCAATATAATGCCAAACAAATAAAGAAAACGTCAAAGAGACGCTACATAATTATACAGATAACAAGCATCATGATAAATCAGATTATCTCAAAACAACAAAACAAAAAGGATAATTCTTTACATGTGTATTAATGGAGCATTATAATTTGGTAAGGTGCAAGTGCGTCATGGATAATGCTTCATGTACATACCAGCAAGAATAACGCTTCTCCTAGTTTTGAAGTTATCTATTAACCATTGTAAACCTTGAAGCTGATAGTCATATAGAGCACCACGGTGCACCTCTTCTATTTTCAATCCATCTAGACATGTTTGGCTGATGTTAACTCTTTTTGAAGCATTTTTATGCCTCCTGACAAGCATAGAAACAGCCTGTTGCACACCATCGGTACAACATGGCTCCCATGTAGCTTCACAGTAATCAAGGCCCTTCCATTTCACAAGGAACTCATACCCGTCAAAGTCTTGGTTATCCTGGAAAGTAGCCAAGACATCACATACACCTTCATGATGGAACTTCCTCCGACATGCAATGGCACGATCTACTACAAACCACTCAAGCTTCCTTTGATCCTCTGAATAAACTTCCTTAGGCAAGCTGTTGCAATGTTCACAAACAAGAACAAAAATAAGCGCTATGGTGCACTAGAGAATGCAGCTGGTAAGATTAAAAACAAACAAGATTGTTTTAAAAATGACAAACATCAACATGGTGTTCAACCAGAACAGCTCAGTAATGATTAATGAAAAAAGGTAGAAAATTAGCAGGGGGCTCATATTATTAATTTGCCAATGATATGAACAATGATTACTCCGTTACGAGATTATGTGCAACTAGTATATCCAATAAAAAAATAGAAACATTGACCAACACAAAAAATTATAAAAGATAAATACATGTAAAAAGAAAATAACACAAGAAACTATACACCGGAGGCAGTACACAGAAAAACATGAAAGTGAGAGGACTTACCAGTTCTTGTTTAGATAGCTCTGTACTCGTAAAGGATCAAATACATGAAGCCATTCAAGCGGAACCTACAGAGAGTACATAATTAAGAGTCTTGGGAACAATATTTACATGGTCCATATCAAGTATAGTGATTACATAATAAATATTAGGCAAAGTGTGGCAGGATACAATTCTAACATCGTAAACAATCATTAGGCAGATGCAGCTTTTTTTTTGTGAATACGCCAAATATGTGTATGTTTGCATTAAAATAGAAATCAAAGTGTAGAAGCTGCAGCATGACATCTTGTAGTTGTAGCAGCAAGGGCTAATACAAAGTTTCGTGACTTATCAAGAAATGAAATATACAATGCAAGGTACCAGTTCAAAGAAACTCAAGATAATGCACTGCTACAAACAAGAATGGTGTTGGTAGAAGGCAGGTTCCCTATCAAGTATGCCTTACAGAAAAAGGAAAAGTCAAATACCTATTGTCTTATTTAAAAAAAATAAGATTGAGCAAGAAGGTTAACACACCCAGCAGTCATGATGATGAGAAAGAGATTGCCATTTCACAAGGAACTGATACTGGAAATCTGCCTCCTGAAGAATTAGTCTATGACCAACAAGTCTTTGGATTTTTTTGGAAGTTAACACTTCTGTCACCTTGACTGCTGGTGCTGCATTGCTTTTGCACCAAGAACATTCCCAGGCGCCTATAATCTCTTGCAAAGGAGGATCAAGACAAAAGGTGTGGAAGCTACGAGAACAAGTGGAATTCTTGCATTTGATGAGAAAACAGCAGGCAATTCCAATCTGCCAAAAATAAATCAGTTAGGATTTCATGTTGTGTGTATTTGGGGGGGGGGGGGGGGGGGGGGGGATAGAAAATTAATAAATCAGCACTACTGACAAACCTTACAGATCGAACAACTAGGTCCACCCGAATTACGTCTGCTAGGTTTTATAGAATTGCACAATAATTCATCATCTGAAAGACATAAGTCATTAGCAAAATATGCACGACGTAATATCAACTTTACGACAAGCATTCTGAGGTTCCACACAAATCATTAAGAAGCACAGAAGGAATGGTTGTCAATTCATGCGATATCATAGACGCAAGCAACAACAAATGCATTGAATAAAGGTGATCAGCAATATTAAATATGTTTAGATGTGACTCTGGATCGTTGATGCTCTGCACTTCCATGTATAACAGGTAGCAGTAAAAAACAAAATATTTCCTAGGTATTTTACATATTTGTATGGTGACATTAATTAAATTGTGCACAATGCAAGGTTGTTATAATCTCTTGACCACAAAATCATATTAAATTATAAAGTAGGTGATAAACTTATCGATCATAAAATTATTAGTTATTACCTGATGAAGAAGAAGTCGACAACATGCAAGACGAAGCTTCAGTGCAACTCTCCTGAAAAGGTTCGATGACATATTTATTACTTCAAGAAACAGTAGGTCAAGTTATTTTATTAGTTAACTTACCTCTGAAACTTCATGAGCTTTCCACTTCTCCTGTAGGCGCTTTGACATTCTCCTCCATGGGACAATCTTCTTGCGATCTGTGGTAATTTCAGTAGCCAATGTAACATGCTTAAACGAGGTTATGCTATTTGTATATTAGCTATACAGAAGGGAATAAGTTCAACTGTTAGGTCTTAAAAGGCATAATCTTTTTGCTCGTGTAAAAAGGCAAGGTGCAAGTTTGACATACTGCACAAATCAATGATGATATATATTGAAAAGAATGCATTGAGGAAAATAGATAATCCCTCCATTTCATAATGTAAGACGCGCACGCATTTCAAGATTCAACTTTAAAAACATTTGACTAACGATTAGTATAATATAAATTAAATTTTATTTGCTGAAAATAATATCATTGGATTGATATTTCAATATACTTTCATATGGTTATAATTTTGTTGCTACAAACTTTATAGTGTATAAGAAATTATAAGTCAAAGATTAGTTCTGGAGACCATGCCGAGTTTGGCCATACCTTATATTATGGAATAGAGAGAGTAGTTTCTTCCATTCCCTCAAAAAATAATGTATCCATATCATTTTAAATGCATCCTTGGTTAAACTATATTTCAAAGTATTTTTCAATTATGTCAATTAAGACTTTCTAATAGAAGAGAAACTACACTGGTTATCCAATTTCCCAAGAAAACTGGAATGAAGTTAACAAGAAAACCACATGATCTGCAAACAAAAGGGACAATTATGGCAACCTTCTCTAATCAAAATGGCCATAACAAAGGGTGCCCACTTACTATCGTCGGTATCACTATCATCATCAGCACATGAAAGATTTCTAGTGCCCAGTCTATTCCGAAGGCGCTTTGATCCTCGGCGGGGAACTGAACGATTGTGATCTACATAATGCAAATTTTACAATTGTAGTAGCAGATTGGCGGCACATCAGAAATCATGCAATAATTGAGAATTGTAACAATACCATTATCATCAGAGCTACTTCCCAGCGTGTCTTTGTCTTCACCCACCTCACCATCAAAAAAATCAGATGTAAGTCTCTCCCTGAGACGCTTTGATCTTCTTTTCGAAGCTAACTTCCTGGAGTCTGTAAAATATCAATCTGGAATAAACCTTCAACCAAACACATTTATTAGGATCGACATGACAGAATATATTGTAAATAACACTGTTACCATCCTGGGAACTGCTCGAGCTATTTGCAAATACATCATCTTCACTCTCCTTGCCATCCAAATCTCTCTTCCCAGTTGGTTTGGACTTCTTCCTAGTTGGTTTGGACCTTAGGCGCTTGGACCTTCTGCATGGAGCCAACTCTTGGCAACTTGCTGCAGCGAGAACAAACTCTAAATCAACAGGTCAAAACAAACAATAATGATGAATAGCCATACAACATTCTAGACTAATACTGCAAATACCATCATCGGGAGTTTTATAGTGTCCTTTTTGCTAAAACAAATCAAACCAGAGCACAGCCAAGATGAACATAATGCAAACAACCGCACTACACATTAACAGAACAAGCGGCACCCGCAATTCCGAGATATTGTCAGCTAAGCAAACTCCATCACTCACCTTCATCGTCACTCTCTGCCCCATGCTCCTCAGCGGCTGCGGCATCGATCGTGATCGTCTTCCGAAGACGCCTCAGGTTCCTAGTGGAACCTGGCTTCCCCTCATCTGCATAAATCGAAACCGGGATTAAGCCAAAACGAAAAGGGTATAACAAATTACCAACCCCGTGCCGTCCGAGAAGTTTGAACTTTCAATCTCACCTTCCTTCGGGGCACCGAGCGGGCTAGCCTCAGAGGTCTCCACCTCGCAAACCTCCTCGCTTGTTATTTCTTCGTTAGGTGACTTCGTTAGTGGATCTGCCTTCACATCATCTGCAAAATATGTGGCGATCAGAATGTTACGGAGTTTCGAGCGCTTTGATCAAAATGTATTTCACACTTTCGCCACAGAATATAGCGCTCCCCTCCAAATACACGAAGCACACAAAAATGGAGGGGGAAAACCGTTCCCAATCTCATCTAGAACCGATCGGAGAACGTAAAACAGCAATGCTAGTTCCTTGCAATCCAGAACCAAAAAAATCCACCATAAATCCCCAAATAAAATCCGAATCCCCAACGGCTTGATTCTACAAACTCACGAACC
>BDMV01000001.1:61574666-61696898 GCA_008326285.1 Oryza officinalis
CCCAGATCAATCACTTGCCCTATCAAAATCCCCAAAACCGATCGCTTCCAGAGCCCAGATCCAGCCTACTCACCATCACCGAGCTTGATCGGCTCGACGTCCATGACGCTCTCGACGCGCGCCCTAGTGCCGGCGCCGCCTCGCCCACCTCGGCCCCCTCGCCCCCTACCACGCCTCCCGCCTCTCGCCGGCGGCATCCCGACTCGGCGGCCGCGCGGTGACTAGGGTTTGTCCGAATTCGAAGCGACGCAGAAGACAACGGCCCGGAGAGTGGCTTCGCGAGTACGGAGAGAGGAGAAACCGAGAAAGGATGTGAACTTGTGAATGCTTCCGGGGAGCAAAGGCGTGGGGTGTGTGTGTGAGGGGGGAGACGGGTTTAATAGCTCGCGGTGGGTGGGGGAGAGGCGGGAAGGTCCACGAGTTCAGTTTCCTCACGTGGAACCGGTGTTTTACACGTGAGGACACCGACCTGTGGGTCCCAGATGGTGGGCTGGCTCTGGTTTTCGGTGGAACTGGTTCACGGAAATGGTGAGAGGGCGGGAAGTCGAAGGGGCTTGCGGAGTTGGGATTGCGGAGAGCGGGAGGAAAAGTTTTTGGTGCGGATGCGCGCACGGGGAGCCTGTGCAGTGAGGCGGTGTCCACCGTCCGATTGAGTAGTGGCAGTGTGATGTGCGGCTGCTGTTTTTATCCAGGTAGATTTTTCGTGGCTACTTTTTTGGGAGGATTTCGCGCTGGATTTCGAGGTGCATATCCTCGTAATTATCCACTCACCCTGTCAGTGGTAGGTGAATATTTTTAGGGAAAAAAGGTGGGGTGAATTTTGATCAAAACAAAATAAATAAATAAATAAATACAAACACCAACAACAGCTACTATAGCATAAAAACAGTTAATTTGGCCACAAAATTGAGCTTAGGCACGCTGCGGCTCAACCAAACGAGTGCATCACTTGCTTTGGTTCCAACTTGGGCACAAAATTATGGTGCAAATCGACTTCATTTAACGTGTATCATAATTAGCATTGAAATTTCTCATCACTAAAACATTAATTACGTTTTTACGATCTTACAACAATGTACTGTAACTCCAGGCTGCCATTTGTTGCCTCTCAAACTGCTGCCACATCATCTGCTCGTTCACAAGAAGCCGCTGCCTCGCCTGCATGTCCATCATCTGAACGTACGTCGGTGGAGGCACGGCGAGCGACGCCGCGAACGGGTCCGCGACCTCGCCGCCGGTGGCCCCAGGTGGCGGTGGCAGTGCAAGCACCGTCGCGCCAGGAGGCGGCTGCGTCGCTCTCTGGGTGGCGAACTTGCTCGCCGACTGCGCAAGCACCGTCTCCCAGTCATCGCATTGGTCGTCGTCGAACGTCTCCCACTTCGGCGCCGGCGTCGCTGGGTCATCGCCGAACAGGGACAGTGTCAGATTCCGCTCTTGCTCCTCTGTCGACAATGGCGTCGATTCTTCCCCAAGGTTCAGGAAGTCGGCCATGTGGTCGTTGACCCCGACGAGTGCGCCTGCTGAGGCCGGCTCAGCTGGCGCCGCTTTGCTGACATTGTTCTCCCCTTGCACCTTCGGCGCTGGAAGCGGTTTGGTTTCGTCCGTGTCGCCATTGCTGGCAATGAGGGCACGCGGGCTGGAGGGTGCCGGCGGCGAACACCTCCACCACCGAGACGCCCCCGCTTGCCTGTCCCGGATGAACTCGTCCATGAGGTCCAGCTTCTTCTGCGTGACGTGCTCGATCTCGGGGATTTCGGACGGGCGGCAGATGGCGGCGGCTCTGCACCACGAGTAGAAGTCGTCGAGCTCGTCGAACAGCTTGGCGATGCTGGTGAAGATGGAGTGTACGCGCACGCAGCCCGGGGTCTCCAGCTCAGCGAAGCGGTCGACGAGCACTGCCATCACATCCGTGACCTCGCGGTACATCACCGCGCTCTCCTTCACCAGCCTATGCAGCGCCACCGTCACCACCTTGTTCGTCCTCGCCTCCCCCGTCGGGCGGCACCCGATGAAACGTTGGAGTATGTGCTTCCGATGCTGCGCCTTGGAGACAAGCTCCTCGGTCGTCGTCCCCGTCGCCGGCTTGTCCCTCGGCACCAGCACCCAGACCTCGGCTACCGCTTCGCCCACCTCGTACCTCCCGTCGGTGTCGGGGAAGCCATCACGGCGACCGTCGAAGCACCATTTGCCCTGGCTGGCCACGCGGCCCTTCATCCGGTGCTTGAGCCTGTCATCGAGGTAAGCGGCGTAGGCGCGCACGAACCCGTGGAAGTCCCACGCGCGGGAGCGCGACGACCGGTGCGGGAACCGATGCGACACGTCGAGCAGGCGTCTCCCGCGTCGCGTGGCGAGAAACACCTCCTGCTCGTACGCCGGGTCGCCGTCGGCGAGCAGGCGATGCACCAGCGCCAGCGCCTTGACCGCCACGGCCCATGCCCGCGTCCGCCCGAGCCGCCGCGACACCGCCGCGACGCAGGCGGCCACGCGCGCCCGGGAGTAGCACGTCAGCGTGAGGATCTCCTGGACGTGGCGCTCGTCGCCAGGCACGCTCTCCCCGTGCGCCGTCGCCTTGACGATGGCCACGGCGAGGTCCGCGGCCACCTCGTCGGCGCCGCCAACCCTGGCGAGCCCGACGCTCGTCCTGTCCTTGACCGCGCCCAGCGCCGCCCGGAGCTTGCTCGGCGCCATCGATCAGAGCTTCTCACGAATCAAGGAGAAATCGTTGGAGAAGTTGGAGGGGAGTGAAGGGAGATGGTGCGACAGGAAGAGGCGCGCGCGGGAAGTTTTTGGCGGTTGATGGGCGCGTCTGGGCGTGGACGAGCGGTTGAGGGGGAGGCCGTTTGGGCCGCGGGTTTCTGTTGGGGCCTGGAACTTAACCGAGGAAACGGTGTCCCTCGTCTGTTTGACGCGGCTTTGGAGGCTTAATTTAGTACTAGCTGACTGCTTCGTCATGAGGTGTTTCATGTGGGATTGCAGCTCAAGCTTATGTAGAGAGTATTACCTATTTACAGTCTCGTTGTCTCGTTTATTTTATACTTATAAGCTAAAATTTAAATTTTAAAACTTTGATTTTGTGAGTTTTCTGAATGTAGTTTACTTTATAACATTTGCTTTTGAATCGTTAAATACATGTATATAAAAGTTTTTACCTGTAATGTTTTTCCAGTAAGCAATACCTTGTATCCTCTGTTCAACAAATTATGCAGTGTGTTCCTTCTGAAAGAGAGAGCATTTTGTAGGGGAAAAGGCCCACATAGACATAGCTAGGCCCACGTCTGCAGTGGGTCTATTGGGCTAAACCAGGCTGGTTAACTCTGAAATTGCTAAGGGGCTTTGACGGTTTGATCCATGATTTTTTTTTCCTTGGCTACTTTTGCTTGCTTTCTTCATCTGTCACCCCTGCAAATTAAACCCTTCGACTTCGAGAGCAAAAATAACAGTCAGGTCTGTATCATTTACGCAATTACGCTGTCATTCCAAGCTAGTTCTCTCTCCGTTTCAGAATGTGACCAGTATATAATAAACATATAACATTTATGATACCAAATTAGTTTCATTGAACCTATCATTAAATATATTTTATAATATATTTGTTTGCTATGAAAGTATTACTATGTCATTCTATAAACTCAATCAAACATAGAAAGTTTGCTTTACCGTAAAATCGGAATAGCTTATGTTCTGAACCAGAGGGAGTAGGAGTCTAGAACTGCTAATCTAAAGAGAAGAATCAGGTCACAGTTGCCTTGTGATGGTCTCTAGCATCAGATGTTTCAGTAGGTAATCAAGAATCTGAACCGTTGTGACACTGTCATTTTCAGCACCCCTGAAAACGTGCAAAAGATGATATGTTTGAAGTTAGACCGAAGCAATCAGCAGCAGGATTCAGGCTGCGTTATTTCTAAAGATTTGGATAGGCTTATTAGCCACACATAAAATGAGAAACGTGATTAATAAAATATTAATATATAAATTTTTAAGAATAAATTTGTTGGATTTTTAAAAATAACTTTTTATAGAAAGTTTTCACACGAAACACACTGTTTATCAATTTGAAAAACATGCTAACAGAAAACAAGAAATAACTAATCCTAACTAGCTACAAAAAAGGCAGCCTCGAAATACTCCAGTACTTCTGTTTCACAAACTTTGCTTCGGTGACATACTGTAGTCTTGAATCGCATGCGGCTATTTCTTTTCCGGGTTTCTTGACAAGATAATACTCCTACTAGCACTAATTATTGACGAACACAACCAGATTCTCGATATGATGAAAACAGAAGGATAAAACAAAAATAAACGATAGAACTAGAGAAGCAGAAACTATATTTTAAACGCGGTGATAGTGTACTCTGTACACTCGGTAGCAAATTTGAAGTTTTCCGGAGCTTGGCTGTATGTTGCCCTTCATTCTCTGCACCTGAAGCGCGGATGAGTCGACAAGGCAAGAAAGCCAGAATCATATGTAAGATGCACAATGAATTTTTCAGAATAAATAGCGATGTACTACTATTTATGACGAAGCAATCAAGGACAAGAATAATATCAGGAAAGTAACTAATCCAGCTCATACAGCTGGGAAAGAAGCGCATCATCGAATATACTGCCCGGGACGCAATCTACTCCATACAGTGTTATCAATTGCTCATCATTAAGGCGATGTTCTTTCTCTTTCTTTCCTGACTCATATTTCTCTGATGACAGTCTCTTTTTTTTAAAATTACTAAACAATATATTTTTAAAAAAACTTTAAAAAAATTACTTTAAAAAACATATTAATTAATTTTTAAGTTTTTTAAATACTTAATTAATTATGTAATAATAGAAAACACCGTTTTTCGTGAGAGCCTAACTTCACCTCTCGAACAGCCTAATTGCGTCTCTATTTTGCGTGCTCCTTTCAAACAGAGACGTGAATCCTCAAAAGCTGATCATGTTAAACTGAAGGAAATGATGAGGTCCCCTGATGAATGGCAGTGCTCAATTGCACAACAATGATTTAAGAAATGAGATCCTAACGAAACGCTGCCCTTCGTTTCAGGGAGCATTTATATTTGTCAAGGTCACACAGAGACAAATCAAAACTGCACGTAGTACTAGCTTTTTCTTCAGCTTGCATGATGTATCGGCAGAAGGCCATGCGATCTTCTTTTCTGCCATTGATTCATCGTAATTCAGAATCCTCAAGAACAAATGATTGATTTATCTATTCAAAACAATTAATATGAGAGATTTTCTTTGACAGAATATATAATTTCCTGAGAACGCTGTAGTCATTTTCAAGCTGAAGGTCATACCACCAATTAAAGTCGTGTAACAACAGAAGATCTTTCTCTTATTTTCTGAAATGGTCACGTAAGAGAGAGCCTAGCCTGTTGCGATCCAGCCATCAATTAGAACCGTGCACCCAAAATTAAAGTTGACACATCGCTATCCAAATCACCATATCACCAGACCAGCCCATGTATTGAACTATTGATCAGAGGAGAGAGAGAGCCAGAACGTGATCCAAGAACAGCATGAGCAACATGCCGCGAACTCCATGAAAGAACCAGACCTGTACTTTCTTTAATCAAAAGTACAAGTATAATAATCATGCTAATTATTATATTTTATAATAAGTAGTATTATTATTATAAAATTATTATTATTATTATTACTTTTTTTTCAATTTCTACAAATCTCCAGACTTGTACATGCATGAACATGTTGAGAACTTGTTGTGTGAGATAGAAGCTAGCTTTCATGATTGATCAATGATCAGGGTACCACAGTCTGAACATAAGTTTCTCAGAAAATCGATCTGTAGTCTGGAGCATGAAAAACTAAAAATGCAAAAGCACAGACTTCTCCTTTCTCACCGGATGACCGGAATGCTAGTGCACGACTGCACGCTCGCTGCCCCGGCAAAGCAGCCGAATGGCAGGAAATGGCGAAAGATCCAAGAACTCTTGCCCAAAAACCAGCTTTTTTTGTTCCCATCGCGTCGGGTACTCGGGTCACCTGTCACGTACCCGCGCGCGGGCCAGAAATCATGTGGGCGCGTAGAGCCAGTCAATTTGTGCGTGCACCTTTCCACCTTTAATTTTATCGCAGCTCACTCCCTAACAAGAAGAAAAAGCCCCGATAAATTTTATCTCGGTTTTCACTAATACATTTTTTTAACTGCTAAAAATTATATTTCATACAAAAATTTTATATAAAATTATTTTAAAATATCAGATAAATTATTTTTAAGTTTAAATAATTAAAACTTAATTAATCATATACCGATGTTTTTTTCATGTCCGTACTCAATCGAACTTAAACGAGGCTTGCCCATCTGGATTTTCATCTCTTGTGATCAACAATGATATGGCAGCAAAATGCATGCAGGTAGAGATGAACTGATGACGCTGTATTCCGAATTCCGATTGCTTGCTTGCAGCTTCTCGTGCCAACTTTTTTTTGAGTCGCTACGAGTCTAGAAATTCACTAATTCAGTAGCATGTGCCAGCTGTAGGTTAGCAGTGGGACCGTGCCGTTCAAGGATCGTTCACTTTGTTTGCTTGCATTTGCAACTTTGCATATATAGTCATATACGAGTGGCGTCCGTGGGTAGTCCAAAGTTAGTAGGTGTGATTTAGGATTCCGTTTGCCGGGTGCGCACTTCGTCGTCGCATGCATGCAACAACAAAAACGTACGTATGCTGTATCTGACGAGTCAGTATCTCGATCCATTGCCGTCCATTCCTAACAAAGCACACGCTGGAATTGCTGGAAGAAACCATGCACGCTACTACTGCGTGGTGTACTCTACTCGAGAGCATACGAAGAATTAATTGAAGTCCGTGACAAGAACCCGAGAAACTGGATGGCATACACGACGGACACGCCGAAAGGTCGATCTCTTCTCTCGGGACAATGATTGTATCGGACGCACCTGATTAGGTGATTGAAGGATGGCACCGAGTGGGACGCATCTGGGGCGGTCAGGCAGGAACAACCCTGACTCATACATTACATCTAAGATAGGTTGTAAGTAAGCCGACTTACGAATTTATTTAGAGGTCAAATAAATAGATAGCTCATGTTGTAAGTGAACCAATTTACGAATTTATTTAGAGGTCAAATAAATAGTAGTTATCCAATTGTTTAACCTATAAGAGGATTCGCGGGTTTAACCACTTACAGTTTTAATTGCATCGTCCATGACTAATCAAATGGATCCGATCGATCACAAAAAGCTCTGGTATATCGATTATGGAGTATACGGAGTACAGATTAACCTGTCGGGTAGGGTACGCTTTTGGCCAGGAACGTACATGTACCACTGTTGGAAGCAACTGTATAATATTATCCGGGTTCGTGTTAACTTTAATTGTTAGACCAGAGGCAGATTTGTCATGAGAGCGGAGGAGGCTCGAGCCTCACTACTAGCAGTGGGGTACATGATACCCAGATACCCGAAGTTAGGCCTTTGGGCTGGATAGTGTAGGATGGACTGAGTACCTAGGATCTATCCGGCTTACTTGTATTATAAAAAAGGATTAAAGATATTTCGTATAAGTAGATGGTAGGTACTCGGATTATAAAGGATATCGTATCATCCTTAGCCGGTTCCCCGATGTCTATATAAGGGGACTCATAATCCCTAGGACGGGTGATTGCTATGTGCTATTCCTACGCCGTATCGCGAACCCCTGACATAGATATAATCTCATGCAACTGAACTAGGATATTACCTTCTTGAGAGACTAAACCGGTATAATCTTTGTGTCACCATCTCTACTTGATCTTGTGCACTCCATAAATATCATTGTCAATCTAGAGATTCGACATCAACACTTAGACCATGGGAGTTTCCACTGAGCCTCCCTAAATTTTGTTGCTATATATTTATGAGAAGAGCTCTGTTCCAGTCCAATAAATGATACCTCGAGATACTAATATGACCAAGTACCAAATGAGATCCGACCGTTAGATCGAAAAGGATATGATCTAGAACAAAGTGGACGTTCCCATCAACTCATTGATTCACCGTAGTAGCCACCATTGGAGTTGGGGTACAATAGGATGTCGTGACTCATGAGGGAGACGCTGTAGCTAATGCTCAACGGCGTTGGCACCGCAGCGGGCCGGTGACAAGTACATACGCCACTACCTACATGCCAACAACTCCTCAATTCATAGTCGTAGTGCATCCGCAGCCACACCAACTGATTTGTCGCTGCAGCCACACCAAACGACTCGCCTATAGAGCCGCCGATTCCAACATCCACCACAGCCTCGTCGTTGCTCGATTTATGGTTTCCATCGAAGGAAAAATACAATTTTATCCTTCCACCTCACGCTACTACAGCTTGTACCATGCGAGGACTACTTGGTACAGCCTGATATCGAATCTTTTTGAGCCGTCCGATCAATCTGAAAGAGCAGCAAGGATTTGATACCGACCTTGCCTGATAGATGATAAAAAATCTACCGTGAGAAAGAAGGGTAGAAGTTTTGTCAATTTAGTCAGCCCTCACCGCTATTTCTTCGTGGATCCGTCGTGGGATAATACTGCTGCCGCCACATAGGACGCAAAATACGAACGCATTACACCGATGAACAGAATCTACGTACAGTACGGCTACTATACTTCTGTTGCGTTCGGAGTTGGGACTGGGGACACTGACTGTGACAGGATTAGCCACGCATCTACTACTACTGGTGGGCAACAGCGTCGTTCACAGTTTTCACAGCGACGGAAACGCCAATCCGCATCCGCGATCCGACGGGTGGGACCGGGTCGTCTTGTTGTTGACGCAGCCGTACGGGGTTGATGCCGACTTTGACCGGTATCCCGAGGCTTCTTCTTATACGTCGTCGATTGGATAAGGACGTACACATATACGTACACGGATCCCACATATACATATACGCGTCTTTTAACTCCACTTGCATCAGCGTGATCGATAGCATACTCGATCCAAACACGTACACATACCAGGAGTGCATATGTACGAGTACGTGCAGAGATAAGTACGTATATAAATATAAACTACTACCTTCGTTTTTCTAATATACGACGAGACTTTTGTAATCATTTGTTTTATTAAAAAAATTTATAAATATAAAAAAATTAAATCATGCTTAAAAAATTTGATAATAAAATAAACGATAATTACATAAAATTTTTAATAAGATAAATGCTCAAACGTAACTAAAAAATTAACGAGGTTATATATTAAAAAACAAAAAAAAATACTACTCATGATACAGCTAGTTGCATATTGTTCAACCGATCGAATCAGTCACGAATATGATGTACGACCACAACAGCATTTGCCAGAAGAAATATCTACCCGGCATTTCATTTTCAGTACGTTTTCGTCATGAGCATAAAGTTATTGTAAGATATGCTCAACGACAAGGCCTTTAATTTCCAGAGAATATGTGCAACGTACAAAGCCAAACCAAAAGGTTTATCTCATTATCTGGACCCTGCAAAAGCAGCTCGGCTAGTATATATGCATCGCATGTGAAGGATAAGACGGACGTCGAATCATTGGGCTGCGAATTTTGTCCCCGATATATCGGTTCCGATCAGCTGGCCGTGCAGTGGTTCGTGCAGTGGTTTTGCTGCATGTAGCCAACACAGCGCCATCGGATGGACATCTTAGCGAGGACCACACGTAACGCAAGGTACTTATCGCTCTTTTCTTTATTTTCTCCCCCTTTAAAGATTCGCGTTTGTTGCATGATTAATTCATCATACTTGCATTGCACAATTTGTGTTTCAAAGAAATCAAAGAATATATAATCCAGTACAGTGTACATATATCATAGTACTACCTTATGTACGTCAGCATTTAAATGATGGTGAACCGTAGTCAATGACAAGATTTTCTTGGTCAGTTTGCCGTCAGTGCAAGACTGGTCATATACAGTTGATGTGTTCAAATGGCTGCCATATCTTATATGCCAGATTAAGGCTGAGTTCGTTGGTATGACTTTTCCGCGTACACAGTAAATACGAAAAACGGAACAGTCCTTTAGTACGTGATTAATCAAGCATTAGCTAATTTTTTTTCAAAAATGAATTAATTTGAATTTTTTAAGCAACTTTTGTATAGAAACTTTTTGCAAAAAAATGTATCATTTAGTAGTTTAAAAAACGTACGCGGGAAAAAGCACTGTGTGCGCTAGGAAGTCACACGGCTGAACACAGCCTAAGGACGACGAACCTGACCGACGGATCATCATCGCATACATCATATTAGGATCACGGCGTGATATGCGACTTGCAGGTCTTCCCTAGTCATACACATACGAAGATACACTGATTGAGCTAGCACACACATAGATCTAGAGATATGTGTGAATTGGAGAGCTAATCCGGTGATACAGTTTCCAGTTTGGACGCTACATTCAGCAGAAAAAGGAAAGGAACTTGATGGGGGACGATACATTGATACCCGAATCTGTTGATATATATCCTGTGTGCTTTCATTCTTTAACACGCGACCGAATTTGAACTATCTTTTGAACAAAAAGACGTGGCCCTGTCGAGGAAACAAACCGGCTTTAGGTGGGCTAAACATTCTCCATTTTTGTGGGGGAAATATACATGTTCGGGCAGGCAAATAGCATCAGGGCCATGGGTCACAGCGTATGACAAAAGGGCACGCACTGGATAAATTCCTTGTAGGGGAAGCGCATACGCATCGCGATGTGCTCCAAGCCTCCAACTTTTGCCGCGGAGGGCAGCAGAGCAGAACTGAAGAAATTATCGTCATCAGGCAGAAGATGCAGTAGCTGGTGCATGCAGAATTAGGTCCTTCACAGTGCGTGTACGTGGCGAGTTGCCTTACCGCGCCAGGTCGGACGCGCGCCGACGTGTCGACTGCTTGCGCTCCCTACTGAAGTGGTGTTTGAATAGGTAGGAGTGTTTTAGTAAAATGAAATGACATTAATATGTGATTAATTAAGTTTTAATTATTATAAATTTGAAAAAAATTTATTTGATATTTTAGAACAACTTTTATATAAAAATTTTCGCATAAAATATACCGTTTAACAATTTAAAAAATACATCGTGATAATCTAGAACCAATAATGGAAGAATAATAAGAAAAGAATGGGGCCTGAGTTGCTCGATACTTCACATGGAGACGCATTCTTTGGCTGCGCTTGAGGAAGCGCGGCGCAGAAATGCACAGGCGCCCGCACTGTGGACCTCGTGGCTCCCCTCAGTACCGGACGCTAGAGACACCCTAGAGGTAACAAGCACTGTGGAGTTGATGGCCTTGCGCCGATTTGACAGCTTCAGCCGGGTTAGAGACACTCTATTTGCGTGCCTTGCATCGCTGTTGTCCTTATTGCGGATTTCAGAGTCCACACAACTCCAGCATGGCCTCTCTGCAGCAGCAGCGCACAGCTTCTGAAGCACTCTGCCTCCTGGCCTCTCGATCACATGTGTGCATGCATGGCATTGACTCTGTTAATCCGACTAAGGCCTCTTTGAATAAAAAAAATTATGAAGAAATTAATAGGATTAAAATCCTATAATTTTTTTTATTTGACCATTTGATTCAAAGGATTGGAGTTTTTCAAATCCTATAAAATTCCTATGAAATGGCTCATTGCACGTGGTTTTGAAAAAAATTTAAGAAAAGGTCTAACCTTTTGAAAAAAATCTTTTAAGACTATCTCTCTCAACCAATTTCTATGTTTTTCTTGCGGTCTAATCAAATGATCATTCTTGTGTTTTTCCTGTGTTTTGCAGTCCTCTGTTTTTTACCTACATTCATGTCAGAATTCTGTGTTTTTTTTATTTTTTTTATTTTTTTATTTCTATGATTTAAAAGTATCCTAAATTTCAAGTTCAGAGTTCAAACCTAGTATCACTATCAGTAGCTGTCAAATGGAGGTTTTAACCTTACGGACTTGTTACAAAATATTTTCTCTGTTTCATATTATAAGTTATCTTGATGCAATGATTTTGTTTTTATAGAATTGATGAGAATAAATTTATAGTGTTCGCACGTTCACATCATGATTATAAGCTATAAATCTTTAATGTGGGTGTAATTATAACCGAACATTTGTTAGAGCTAAAAAATATATCCATTTTAGCCAGATCAATGAACCAGGAGAGTGGAAATTGAAAATCATTTAGGATTTTTAAGCTCGATCCGTGCGGTTGTCCACTGTGAACGTGCCCATGTACGGGTACAGTCACTACTGGCTGTGGTTTACTCCAGCTCTGCCGCTGATTCTAGTGGTGTAGCCGAGTAGCTCGCTAGCAACCTGTTGGTCTCGTGAAATAGCACGGCTGCTTGCTTCAGCTGATAATCTGAACCCCGCCAAAAGAAAAAAAAAACGAACTTCTGAAGCAGATGAGGCGAGGAGCAGAGAGACCTGCAGTTTCGCCATGCAGGGCCTGGGGCGGGGCCGCGCGCACGACAACAATCAAGCAAAGATAATGTCCCAAAAACGACACGCTCCTCCACGCAAATTTCGCTGTTTCCACCGCCGAAGGATTTGGCCGTTGCACGTTGGCCCGGTGCTGCCACGGACGGAAGCTAGCTAGTGTACGCGGTACGTATATGCGTGCTACTAGCTTTCTCTGCTGTCTGAATTCTCAAGCTGCGGCGGACAGTGCGGACCGAGTGCGGCCGGGGCCTCGCCGGAGAAGGGAGCTTGGTGTGCGCGCGAGTAGTGGTGGAGGACGAGGTGGCGGTTGGGTCGGAGGTGAATGGTGAATTGGTGATCGGGGAGGGAAAGTAGGAGGTAGGAGAGCTGTAGACAAGAAAGACGGTACGATGTTTATCAGTTAGGTCAGGAGAACGTTCAGCCAATAGCCATCCCTGCAGTTTTTCTTTTACTTTTTACTGTATTTTGCTTTTTGCGATTAGTATTCACAGTCTTCTAGATATTGACACAGTCTCCAACGTATATCGGCATCATTCCTATGAACGATCGAGGGGAGTATGTTTAGATTGACAATACTAATTTGTGTTTAATCTAGTATTAGATTACTATTTTGAAATGAAAAAGTATTTATGAGTAAATTTTACAAAAGTATAATTATATGATTAAAACTAAAGATTTTCTACAACTTTAACAAATTATTTTAGAAAACTACAATAATTTATTAGAAAACCGTGACTCTATTCTCTCCGTGTCTACGTGTCTATGACATAATAAGCTCAATATATAACAACACAAGTACTGCATATGTTATGACATGTGGGTCTAAACTTGTCAAACCTAGAAAGTTGGATCTTTCTATTAAAATCATATATTATTGTTGTATTTCTATGAAATGCATAGCTTAAGTTGTAGTGCACTGATAGTTTGCCCAAAATAGTTGTGGCTTTCTAAAATATACTGCTCCTACAGAACTATTAAAAATACAATGAAATAAAAGTACCGACAAATTTACTGATATCGTCTTCACATAGATTAGGAGCAAAGTTTACCATTGCAGCATCTATTTAGGCTTTAGCATATTTCTCTACGCACCAGTGCTGCTCTATGTATCTCCACTCCCTTATATAAGCATACGCACAGAGACACCGCATTGTGGTGGTAGCTCAGGGTTGTAGTGTTGTGTAGCAGTAGCCCACCGCTGAGAGCTAGCAAAGCTAGCCATTCAGCGCAGTGCTCTCGGAAGAGCTAGAAGCGATCTATTCTAGCCACAAGGAGGAAGATAAAACATATCGAAATGGAGCACATCGCGAGGTTCTTTTTTGGAGTTTCCGGTGAGTGCCGCCATGGCTGCAGCTGCTTCTTTTCGATCTGTCTATATGTCCATGTAGCATTTGTTTCTCCCATCTTCGAACACTCGAAGAAATGAAGGTGTATGGGTGCTCCTAGAGCTAGCTACTTTGCTGGTTAATCTTGATGAAGTTTTACAGTACTGTGAATTCGTTCTAAGTTCTCTGTTGTCTCCGTTTTCCAGGCAATGTCATCGCTCTCTTCCTCTTTCTGTCGCCAGTGTAATTTTTTGCTTCCTGGCTGACTAGCAGCTTATTGTCAATCTTATCTCAGTTCGCGATTTATTGTAATGTGTGAGCACCGGAGGGATGATTGGATGAACAAGGGAAAGAAAAAAAATGTGAAAAGGGAAGCAGAAACAAAATATACCTGTAACTGATAATATCTCTCTCTCTGAAAAAAGGTGCTACATAGTAGAGTGCCTTTGTTCATCTCCCCATGATTGCTGGCCATTTTTTTTTTTTGCAAAAGAAGCTATCAAAGTTAAAATCTTGCAAATTTTTTCGCTGCTTGCCGGAAGCTAGCGATGCGTGTGCACCGGTCTCACGACTGCCGCACGATTCTTCTGACCGGTGAGAAATTTTGGTGGCTCTTTTCTTGTTTTACAGCGTCACCTTCTGGAGGATCATCAAGAAGAGATCAACGGAGGACTTCTCCGGCGTGCCTTACAACATGACACTTCTCAACTGCCTGCTATCTGCTTGGTAACTAACTGAAACCTCACACTCCTCTCCACACCATCTGCATTTTTCCCCACAACTTTACACTACGTTTTCTGTCAGAAGTTTCGTGCGATTCTCAATAGACTCATACTCCACAACATGAGCAAGTTTAGTGAACCTTTAGCTGCCATGAAAATGTGTACCTAGTAATTGACTCATCGGTAATACCACTGATCACTGAAAGTTAACTTGATGTTTACTCCTCCTATTGCCGTAATTCATCCAGAAACACTGGATGATACTGTTGATGGGAACCACAGTGGTTGGCTCTAGTGTAGCCTCTGTCCAATTTGCCTCGTTGATGGAAAGCTACTCCTGGACCCACTTGCCAGCGCTGTGACAGTGACTCCTGTGAAGGAACTTGTACACACACTGTATCACTGGTGTGTGTGCAGCAGCTAGCCCCCTGCTGCCGGCATGGCCAGGATGGCAGTGACATGTGGGCCCAAGCGGCCGTTGTGCTAGCACATGCAGCCTCACGTTCGAGTGTTTGTAGCTCGAAAAAGTGGGTGAGCTTTTTGGGCCAGTATGATTTAGGTGTGTGTGTTTGGCAGGTGAGAAACACCATCCGCGAGTCGATTCTTCGCAGGTTAGTGTTATTACCACCAAAATATCAAGACCAAGCAAAAAATCATAAAGTTGTAGAGACCATATCGCACCAGCTCTGAAAATATCCTTCTTTCCGTTCTTGTGTGTGCATGCCCACATGCCTTCGTCTGGGAGGCAAACTTTTCTTTCCAGATGGATTTTTGTTGACACGACACAGTCTGAAATCTACCGATTTATAAGTGTACTTGAAGAAAAGGAAATTAAAGAAAACCAGAAGGACATAGTTACAGCATTGCTGTTGGTTTTCTGATGAACGATGAATGGTGTGGGATTTGGTTGAAGGTACGGGCTGCCGTTCGTGTCACCGAACAACATCCTGGTGACGACGATCAACGGGACGGGGTCGGTGATCGAGGCCATCTACGTGGTGATCTTCCTCATCTTCGCGGAGAGGAAGACCAGGCTGAAGATGATGGGGCTCCTGGGCCTCGTCACCTCCATCTTCACCATGGTGGTGCTCGTCTCGCTGCTGGCGCTTCACGGCCAGGGCCGCAAGCTCTTCTGCGGCCTCGCCGCCACCATCTTCTCCATCTGCATGTACGCCTCGCCTCTCTCCATCATGGTAAGAACACACCACACAAATGATCTAGCAACCAACAACAGCCAAATTAAACTCCACGAATTATGTGTGATTGCTCACATATGCAGAGGCTGGTGATCAAGACGAAGAGCGTGGAGTTCATGCCGTTCCTGCTCTCCCTGTCCGTGTTCCTGTGCGGCACCTCCTGGTTCATCTACGGCCTGCTCGGCCGCGACCCTTTTATCGCGGTAATTTACTCATCTTTCTTTCACTGTCAATGGCTGCAAGCCTGCAAGCAACCTGACGTTGATTACAGAAAGCTACGTATCCTGACGACGAGACATGATCCAATCCGATCGAGGCCTTTTTGTGTTTTTGTTTGGATGGATCTCTCTCGATCGTACGTACTCCTACTGTCTGATGGGCACATGCAAACCGCTGCAAAGCACTGCACTGCACTGCACAAGCACGGCTGTTTGCAATTCAATGCTGCGAAATGGCCGGCGGCGTCGGTTATCATTTCGGTGTCTCGTCCAACTTGGCGCGCGCATGTTGCGCGTACGTACGTAGCAGCAGCTAGCTGTGCACACGAACCGCACGCAAAGAGTTTGGCTGACGAATTGTATCATTGTGTTGTACGACGTGCAGATCCCCAACGGATGCGGGAGCTTCCTGGGCCTGATGCAGCTGATCCTCTACGCGATCTACCGGAACCACAAGGGCGCGGCGACGCCGGCGGCGGCGGCCGGGAAGGGGGACGCCGCCGACGAGGTGGAGGACGCGAAGAAGGCGGCCGCCGCGGTGGAGATGGCCGACGCCAAGACCAACAAGGTCGTCGCCGACGACGCCGACGACGGCAAGCCGGCGGACGACAAGGTCGCCAGCCAGGTGTGACGCGTCGGGGCCCCGCCCGGCCGGCCGGCCGACACGCACGGAAGCATGCAGCTTAAGCAATGTTGCTGCTGCTGAATTAATTAGTGGTTAAGCAGATTATTGGTGTCGCCTTTCTTGATTGACTGATCTCTGTCTCTCGTGCCCGATCGAGAGAGTATGATACTGTATCATTCTGTTCTTGCAAGTGTGAAGCATTTTCCGAATTTTTTTTCTGCTTTTTTCAACTGTTCTACCGTATATGCCCTCTCAAAGAAGAAGGATCCGAACAGAAATGCATTAAAAAGAAATAATCTAGTTTAATTGGGCTGCACCTATATGGATCTCACATTGCATTGGCGTAGTATTATTGGGCCGAAAGTGTATCAAACCACCGATTTGCGAAGGCCCATACTCCAAAAGACAGAGATATCGCGGAAAAACTAATTCGCGCAGCTCGCGCAGGCCGACAACAGGCCCATGTGCGATTTTGCGGTTTTTTAATGATTTTTTTTGTGTTTCTTAATCATGCGCATAATTTATTTTCCCGATTTTTTAATTTTCTTTCGCGTGATTTTTTCATCAATTTTTTTAATCACGTGCACGGGCATGATTCAACTCAAAAGTTTTCAAAATTTTAGTTAAAAATTTTAAATGTTGAGTTTGAAAGTTTTTTAAAATTTAAAATGAATGTTTTGAATTTTGAGATGAAAATTTTCAAATTTAAGTTGATAGTTTTGAATTTTAAGATGAAAAATTTCAAATTTGAGTTGAAAGTTTTAATTTTTGAGTTAAAAGTTTTTAATCTTTACTTGAAAATTTTCAAATCTGAGTTTAAAAGTTTTTTAAAAATTTTTGACTTGAAAATTTTTAAATCTAAGTGGAAAGTTTTATTTATGTATTTTTAAAAAACTAATATTAAAAATTATCATTAGAATTAATTAGTGTCATTAACGCTAATCAGGGCTAAGGGCATATATATAATGATGGTTAATAGTGAACAAAACATCATTGTTATGTATAACAACGGCTCTTAGCCTCTATGATATGGAAACCTGGTTGCATGAGGATAAAAAATAGAAAAAATGATAATATAAGAAATATTTTTTTAAGATAATAGTTAAAGTTTTTATCGTCTCAATTATTGTAAAAACACGGTCGATAAATAATATATTGCGTAAGACAGTAGAAGAGGCCAGCGCGCGTCCATTAGGCGTCATGCTTGGGCCCCACAAAATCAGACGGATACTTATTACCGGGTTATGGATGTAAAAACCAAAATCCGTTAATACCATATCCATTAACCCGTTAGCCTTCCTTCCTCAGGAAGGCGCCACTTTCCGCGGGTATATAAACGGACGCAAGTGACTCCACCCGATGGCCCCACCAACGAGGCGGCGAGATTCAGGGGAGCGGAGGACTGAACCGTAATTTCGGAAAGTTCTCGGGAGGATGCCGATAGAGATGCCGCGGGGGCTCCCCTTCGCCGTCGACACGTGGGGCTCCTCCTCCCGCCGCCGCCACCGCTTCCTCACCCACGCGCACCGGGACCACCTCGTCGGCGCCGGCGCCACCGACTCCGGAGAATGCCCCGGCGCCGTCGTCTACGCGACGCGGCTCACCCTCGACCTCGCCCTCGCCCTCCGCCACTTTCCCCAGGTAAAACTGCCCCCGACTCGCGTCGGCTCTGTTCCCGTGTGGTGGGTGCCGTGCTAATCGAATGCTCGCTTGTGGTATCGCAGCTTGAGCGGGGGGAGTTCGTGGAGATGGAGGTGGGGAAGACGGTGGTGGTGGACGATCCCGCCGGCGCCTTCTCCGTCACGGCGTACGACGCGAATCACTGCCCTGGTAATTCTGGTTCCGCTTCTTCAGTTCTGCCTACCGTCGTGTTACAGCTTACCGTGCTATAAGTTAATAATTCGGTGGTAGAAATAGTAGATCACTTAGTTCTCAGGGATCAGGGTGTGATGGTGGGGGTGATTGTTCAATTCAGCGGCCGATTTTTTTTAAACAGTTCCATGTGAATTGTAGTTTTTGCTTCGCTGTTCAGGCGGAGTGATTCATCGTTCTATGAGCCCATTTTCAGCGCAGCATTATTGAATGTGTATATTGAGAAACGGGAAGGGTTGGGCACGGCTAATGCTCCCGTGTTCTGTGATATCAGGGGCGGTTATGTTCTTGTTCGAGGGTCAATTCGGTAGCATTCTGCACACGGGGGACTGTCGGCTGACACCAGATTGTGTACAGAATTTACCACTGAAGTACATAGCAAAGAAAGGGAAAGAAAACATTTGCCGTTTAGACTTTGTGTTCCTGGACTGCACATTTTCCAAGTGCTTCCTCAAGCTGCCAAGCAAGGAGTCAGCTATTCAGCAGGTTTTCCTCAACGCTTAGATTAAATGTGCTTGTTGGTAACTGTAGGAGTGTGCATATGACAACATGGATGGTCACCATTGAGAAATGTTTCAGTAATTGCAGGTTATATCTTGCGTATGGAAGCATCCTCATGCTCCATTTGTCTATCTTGCCTGTGATCTTCTTGGTCACGAAGAGATCCTAATTGAGGTGTCAAGGACATTTGGATCGAAGATTTATGTTGACAAGAGAAGGAACTCGGATTGTTTTCGAGCTCTATCTCTCATAGCCCCAGAAATCATCACTGATGATCCATCTTGTCGATTCCAGGTATGGTAGTCTAGTCCAAGTAATAAATTCCATTGTAATTTTTTTACACTACACTAGCTTCCATCATCTCCATTTTGGAACCCTGCATGTCAAGGGAAAGATGGCTTATAGTTCATACTACATGTAATGATGAGCGTGGGTACCCAGTTTCGACAGCATCCTGTCGATGTTGTAACTGTTTCAATTTTGCCTAATCCTTCGGCCAACCCGGCAAAAATAAGTGTGGGTACCCAGTTTCACATCTGACCCAAGTGGTCGTCCCCAAGCCCTAGTTTACTACCTTCCTTGTGATTTAGAGGGATCCTGGGACAACTGCTGTTTTGTCAAAAAAAATATTGGTAGCAGTCTGCAAGGATAAAGGGCGAGTACTGAATAATCTTGTGCGCATGCACTTAGGTATTTTCTTGGAAAGGAACTAAACTTGGTTGGCCCAGTCTGATCCAATCCCTAACTACGAGTACATAGTCTCTGCTCATGGTAGTCAACACTGTATGTGACCTTTGTCCTAGTGTTGTTCCGAAGCAAAATTAGTTGCTGCCAGGCCTATTGAACACTCATATGACTGAGCACACTCTCAGTCTCCTTGCAAAAAGGAAAGAAACCGATAAAGTCAATTCCAGCCTCTGTCATTTCAAACTAAAATTGTTTGCTAGAACAGAACAGTACATTCAGGATTATAATCAACCTGGGCTAGTACAGGATTTAAGAGGTTCATTTTATTCTGGTCTGTGCTATGTTTTGCATAGAGAGGTTCATTTTATTCTTTTTCGTTTGCAACTTTCTTACTTTGTAGATTCTTGGATTCCAAAACTTCTATGACAAAGCATGCACAAAGATTGAAGAGGCAAGGACTAGTCTTCAGCCTGAACCTCTATTTATCCGTCCCTCAACACAGTGGTATGCACACTGTGCTCAAAGCCAGAAACCTAGCTTAAGAGAAGCTGTGCTGGATGGTTGTGGGGTCTGGCACATTTGTTTCTCCATTCATTCCTCTCGTGATGAGTTAGAACAGGCCTTGGAACTTCTCCAGCCTCAATGGGTAATTTCAACAACACCACCATGTTTTGCCATGGAATTGAGCTATGTAAAGAAAAAATGTTTCAAGACACGCTTAACTGTTGATGACCCACTGTGGAAGATATTTAAGAATCCTCTCCGAAAGTCAGTGTCTTCCCCTTCCTCCCCTTCTACATTGCTTGATTCCGACACGCCCACAAATGAAGATCACTTGATTTCTGTCGATGATGATCATGATCATTCAGCCTCTCCTAGTGGTGAAGAATGTACAGACTTTGATATCTGCACGCTTGAACGGAAGTTCGTGCCATCCCCTGCAGTTCAGGAACCAGATATTATACTGTTTGGAAGAGCAAGATTTGGCTCTGAAGAAATTGACATAATGAAAGAAGAACTGTGCAATCAGCGCATTGCCGTTGAAGAAGCCAGGGCATATTCACCAGCATATTTGATCTGTGATAGTACCAGTGAAGTTGAAACATGTCCAGATTCAGGGACTGATTTATTCATAGAGCAAGCATCGAAGTCCCAACAGGGTTATTCAGGATCTGAAGATGAGGTCCCTTCTTGTCAGCATGCTGTATCCCCAAGGCAATTAGAAAATCGCTCAATCCAGTCTTTACCTATTGGTGAGTGCAGTTTGTCACCGGTGGTTGATAACCCTAAAAAGTCTGAAGTTGTTATAGAGTCAGAATCAACAAATCATGCTGAAAGTTCAAACCTTTGCATGGTCAGAAGGGGTTATTCAGGATCTGAAGATGATTGTCAGCGTGCTGCATCCCCAAGGCAATTAGAAAAACTCTCAATCCGGTCTTCACCTATTGATGAGTGCAGTTTGTCACCGGTGGTTGATAAACCTGAAAAGTCTGAAGTTGTTATAGAGTCAGAATCAACAAATCATGCTGAAAGTGCAAACCTTTGCATGGTCAGAAGAGAAGAAACAACAGATTGTCAAAGGGGCACCTTGTGCGTTATTGGATCATCGAAATGCTTGAATGCAGGTTTGAAGAGGCTGTACAGCTCAAGGAATGTCCCTGTCCCTCGACCTCTCCCGTCCCTTGTTGGACTTTTGGAATCCACTAAACGGGTCAAAATGCAACCTAGCACTGATGGTGGTTCGTTGAATTCATGGCACACCTTACCTTGGAGATAAGATTGTGCTTTCCACTGAAGCACATGCATGCGTATAGCATATTGTGTTCACGATTCATATTCTGAGACTACCAGAGTCTGGTCACCCAAATTACATGTTATTGTACAGATTTTCAAAATGTTGTAGAGAAAATCGATGTATTGTACCTTTCAGAAAAAAAAATCAATGTATTGTATTTTAAGCTTATATAAGTTACTAGTAATGTACAATTTTGCAAAATGCTGTAGAGAAAATTGATGTATTTTACAGGATCGGTCTGTTAGATAAACATATGATTTGTTCTGCCATTCTGTCATATAAAAATATTGCATTGATCTATGTAAAAAACACTTGTGAGCTTTCTTTCTTTTTCATAACTGGATTTATGATAAGATTTTGCAAGCGATTTGTCATAACACAGGCTCAAATGCCCTTTAGGCTCCCAAGAGGATAAATATGATATATTCTAGCAATACATAATTTTATACATGAAGCAGAGTCGACAAGATAATTCTACCCCAGAATACAACACAATCATGTGCCAATTCTCTAATACAACATAGTTCAACTAACTCGATTATTCTGACAAGCAGACATCTACGATTAGGTAAGATCAGTTGACAAGTTCAGTGGTTCACATTTTTTACAGTCTCTGCATCAGATGCTCCTAAATAACAGCAATACTAATGCCAACTCATTCTGTAAGCTCTATTGCCATGCGGAGGAGACGATTAGAGTTTTCTCTCCCCAGCCGAAGTGAAGTCCCCCATGGTCCTCCTCGAACTTATATCTGTCACAGTACGACTTCAGTAACGATCTTATCCCGCTGATAACATTGCTACTAAATGGGCATGGTGTGAAGCCAGCCATTGTCATTCTTGCCCTCCATTTTCCAGCAACTTCATATCTGCAGCCGAAATAAGTTCACGGTCAGCTATTTGGGAGTTGCAGGTTGTGCATGTTTTCAGAAAAAAGAAAAGGAGAGAATGGAATGTACGAGTAGAAAATAGCACTGGGAACTACCTCTCCACACGATCAGGACCTTCGCAAGCCAAGATGTTGACAATTTCACGAGCAAGACATTGCCGCTCCACATTCATTCTATCCGGACTTTCCCTTGGAAGTGTCGCATCCAGTGAATCAAAAAGTGCAGCATAATAATCATAAACCTCACGGAACCTACCAAAGGTGAAGTGTTACAGATGTTTGATGCTATTATGATTCATAAGGAGTCAGTAGTCGACAATGGAAGTACAGTCACAGGTTGGTAGACAAAATATAAAAGGTAAGCTTTGCCAGAACATTCTAAAGTGGATCTTAAGAATTAAGAAGACATTTTACATCACTAACCTTGTCTGAAATGGAGCAGTATTGGTATTGGCATCCTGCTCAACCAGTGTCACGAGCTTTGGTTGCAGACCCTTCACCATCCGAAGGAGTTGGTCCCTTTCATTCATAATTGAAACGCTCTCGTCAGGAAGGTGGTGCAGCTGGAATGCAAAATTGACAACTAGTGCTTCCCCAGGACGACAATCTAGCATTGCAGGTGTAACATCCCCGATGTTAGCACCAACTGCCCTGAACTCAAAAGATACCCCACAGTCCTCTGCAAGTTTCTCTAGACGTTGACCAATGACCTTCAAACCGCCAACGGTCCTCTGCACCGTTTCAGGATCATCCACACCAGTTATTCTCAAATGACGTGGTTTATTTGCATTATTTTTCAGAAACTGTATCAGTGTAATGTACTGGCTGCCCTGATTAATGTCAAAGTCTATAATGTGCAGTCTATCTTCACCTTTGCAGGCTTCAAGTATAGCATAATTAGCAGCCATGAAACCAAATCGGAAGCATGGGCAGATTTCAAAGAGGATTTGCATTGCTGAAAGCTGATAAAGAGTCGGGGGCTCTTTGCATGACAAGGCCTTGTAGATGCCTTTCCCTGAAGCTACTATTCTTGCTGCAAGACCTTCCACTAGATAAGCTGCAATCCTCTGAGAAGGGTCCCCTTGGATTGAGACCATCTGCCGGAGGTCCGTTATGATTGCTTGTGCTTCATCTACGTTATAATCAGATAATGCCGTTGCACAGTCAAAGAGCAACTGCTTTGGGGTCCGTGGTTCTCCATTGTTGCTACCAGCACAACTGATGCTTGATTCCGATTCTTTTGGTGAGTTAGGGAGTATGACATTCTTCATTGGATCAGCCCATTCATCGTTAATGCTACCTGCCTGGGAAATTTCATACAAGATGTCATCACTATCATCAAGTAAAGCATGCTCCAGCTCCTGAAGCTTCATCCTGATCTCATCTTCATCAAACTCTACCTCAAGTTCAGAACTCTGATTGTCTGATATAGACTGAGAATTCTGCTGAGATACATTGGACACCACCGGTGAGTCTTTTGCCACATCAGAGCAGGAATTGTCTGCAGAAGGTGGAGAATGGCCATCAGCTGTTACCATGTACGGCATTGGTGAGGCCTGTTGATTGTAAAAGGAGTTCTCAGAACTGTATGGTTCAGGCCCATAACGGAACAGCTGTGTGTCGGACGCATATCTTCGTGCAGCGAAATTTGAATTTGGAGTGCGAAATTTATGTATGTAAAGATTATCTGCATAAGTGGTTGAGGGGTCTGCTCGCCTAACAAAAGACATCACTTTTCCCTAGTGCTTCTAAACCCACTAGGCTAAATACTCCAACCAGCTTCCTCTGATTATGGATATTGAACAGATACCTGAAATAAAAAAATATACATCAATATATTGAGCGCAACACCATTATCATTGCATTCGAAACACATAGAGCTATTTAACAAACTCAATCGGCTTCTTTTGATTGTTCTTCTGATGCAAACTAATAGCAAAGCAAACGTGATTTTTTTTTAAGATAATGGAAGTAACTTCCAGCATCTCCACCAACTATGATTGAAACAAACACCGAAAGTACGTGCAAATTGCAATGAGTTAGAATGTCATTTTGAAGTTTCTGTGGAGTTATTCAGGCTGCCGATTCGATGTTGACCTACATACCAACTGATCTCATGCTACAACGAGTAATCCAGCTATGCCAAAACTCAATTGATAGAGTTGAATCTCTAGAGCAGATACTGCAAAAAAAAAGAGTTCCTTTTGTCCAATCAGTAGCAACTAACGAGAAGCTTTTAGGGAATGATGAGCAAAGCCACGCTAAAATTACTCTAGCAATATTGACCGATTGCCATGCTTCTGGATCCTTAATCAAACTGACCTAGAACGCAAAAACCACATTCCAGAATACACACACCAGAAAATACCGAGATAAAGTACAGCTCATACGCGCCACAAATAAAATATTGGTGTAAAACCTCACCAGCACGATATACCCCGAAAATAGAACAAAAAAACTTTACAGAGTCCCGTTCAAGCTATGATCATACTACCGATCTCCGATCCAATTGCTGTGGTTCATGAACCTGATTTCCCCCCGGTATAAACCTCCAATCCACACAGACATCATCAACCAAGAAACATGATGTAATCACTAACTCAGCACAAAAAAAGGACTTCCCTTTCCCCTTTTATGTTGTAACATCCCCATGGCACCCAAACCCCCAAAGCGCTGTGCTCCTCTACATGCAAAGCAACACAAACACCAGAAGTTGACCAGACTCATCTTGTTCTCCAGTCAATTCCCGATCGCCCAATCTCAAGAACACACACCGCCAACACCCATCATGCTATACACTAACACAAGAAATAAAAAAACGCATCCAAAATCCAAGAAAACAAGAGCACACGAGCAAAAACCAAGAAGACAACCAGCAAAAGGAACAGGAGGCGAAGAGGAAGCAAATCACTTACAGGAGGGGGTTGCTTGCTTCCGGAAGCACGCACGACGGCACGGGAGAACGGCCGGATAACCAACCGCAGGGGAGGGCAGGAGAGGAGGAGCGGAGAAGGCGAGGTGGGGAAGCGGAGAACGGAAATGGGAAGGAGGGAGCAGGAAGGAAAGGGGGAAGAAGAGAAGAGAGGAGAAGAGATGGGTTGGTTGGTTTGGTTGGTTGGGGATAGCGAGTGGCAGCCAAGTCCGAGATGTCATACGGTGGAGGGACGGACGCGGTCAGTGCGACCGGCGGGCGGCTGCCTGCCTGCACTCTCTGCTCCCGTGCTCTGCTCTGCCTCGCCACAGTCGCCGGGATCCTCTGCGCCACCGCCCACGGGAACCAACCGCCCCGCTCCTCCGGTTTTGCTTCTCTCCTTGACGACTTGATGTTGCCGACGGCAGACGGCTGTACGTATATATGGCAAATAGATATTTAAGTATTTGTTATTTTTACGAGTGTCAACTAATAATTTATCATTGAATTTATATGTCATAGATACATGAGAATTTACATATCGTAGGTTACGAGTGACAAATTCTTAATTGTCAGACAAATAGTTAAATGTCCCGGTTAACTTTTTTACATGACTTTATACTATATTAAGATTCATATTAAGATTCATGTATAAAAATTATTTTTTTTAGGACGAAAAGAGTATCTTCTCTAAGTCTATGGTATATAAGTTATTGTTATTTAGCGTCTTGTTGTTTGCTTGATGACTTATGAAGTGTAGCCAAAATTTAATTTTTATAACTTTTTTAGAGTTAGATCTTTATAACTCTACGTACAAGAATGATACATATATAATAGTTTTATTCATAAATGATTTTTTCTTCATTCATCCTTGTACGGCTTATCGGTTGTAAATAAACCCATCAGAGCTAATTATGGACTATGTTGTTTGGATATATATATTCCTATTAGAATTTATTAGGATAATAGTAAAGGAATATGTTATTTATGCACGTGGTAAGTAATAGAGTTATTTGTGGATTGACATTCAATTGGAAGTTACATAAAATTTTTCAAGATTAGAATTTGTGGTATGTTTATTTCAATTTAGCAATATGAGTATTTGGCTAGCAATATTATGGACATTTAAAAGGGTGGAATCCATATTTCATCTTTCCCAAAAAAATAAATACAGAAATATGTAATTAATGCATATGACTATGACCCCATGAACGAGCAGAAAGTAAAAGAGAAATAGTATGCTTGAGATGAATTTTCCAAATGTAGTGGTTATAGTGTTAAGTATTTCCCATATGATGGCGAGATTAATAATATTAATATCCACACCAAAAAAATCTAGAACAGGAGGTCTAGTACCAAATAGTCAAAAGTCATTATCGGAATATGAAAAATGTGTAATTATCATCGACTTCCTTATCCATTGGAAAATGACGTTGTCTTTCCCACTTGCCAGCTCTCTTTGGATCAGATCATCGTATCCTAGAAGGAAACAAAATTTAGAGGCAAACCTATCATTTATTCTGATGATGTTCTATGCATGGACCGATAAGAGTTGAGGAGCACTATGCAAACACACATGCCTAAATATTTTTGCAGGTAATAGGAGGACCATTCCACATGAGGAACTTGAGGTGGGAGTATTCTTTTCTATCAAAGACGATGTTGACCAGTGAAAGCGTTGCAAACTTTAAGCTAAACTATAATTTTCTCCAATGATATGTTGTCAATTTCACTTACTAGTAATATCGTCTCTAGTATCTAGTTTTGCTCCCTGGCATCGGTTGGATGGAGCTTTGGCGAATGCTGTAAACTTACTCTTTCTTTTCTATCTCTGATTTTTTTAATACAAAGCAAAGCTCTTTCACTTTCAAAAATGTAATTTTGCAGGTCAACTCCCCCCAAGTGTTTATTTGCGCTATATGTCAGATTTTCTCAAATAGTTTTGATGATATTTCACATTGACTATTGGACTCAGTCTTACAGATAGCCACAAAACGTTGAATGGAGATGCTTGCTTACACAGGATCCTATCCATTTGGTGTGGAGTACGTTTTGGCATTTTCGGCTTCACCGCGTCCCTACCAAACCAAACCAAAGCAGCTGATCATTTCACAGCTTGACCGTTGAAAACTATGGAAAAGTTTATTTAAGTGCGCATAAACCATGGTGGAGAAAATAACCTAATAGAAATAGATATGTAGCTGTACAAATTAGCGACTCCATGAGTGTTAATTTCTATGAAATTGCCGTCGCCTTCTTGTTGAAGGTTTGATCTACCGTATGTCCGTATTGTCTTGGTCTAAAAGGTTTGATTCAACAGAAACTTCTACAGGTATCAGCTTACCGTACTTGATGTTGCAAAGCTATCACCCACTTTTTTCTCGTGATCTTAAACCCTTACCTTTCTGGCCATCTTAAGTGTTAATGCAAAGTAATTTTTCTGGTCATCTAGTAATCCCTAATATAAGTTCATATAGTTAATTAAGACCCTAACTTAATTAGTGCATGCTTCACATATCATCATCTGAACATATCAGCATATCATTACCAGTTCACCAAAGTCACCACCGGCCCATGCCTGACTTTTTGACCGGGATTAATTTATTACCACGTTTATTTGTTTGTGATCCTCATTTCAGAAATGCTGGAGGTTACACTAAGGATAAGATTGTTTTTACCTGCTTTGGATAATTATTCATGTAAAAAGAAACTATCAGATTAATTAAGGTCCCTAAGCTCCAACTAATCCGTGTTTATGTCAATTCTCAAGTAGTCGCTCTCTCCCCCCAGTGTGAAAGGCGGTTTTTTCTTGGGATTCCTGTGGGCTGGAAGCCAGCAAAACCATTTCTCTGTCAATCCTGCGTGCAGTGCTTTCCAGCAAAATTAAAGCTTTTAGGCAATTAAACAAAGTACGTGTGCTACTAACAAATGTCATGCAAGATTGGATTAGATTAGGCACGCCTGGAGTGTCGTTTCGTGTTGGGCCTTTTGACTCCTTGCACTCCTACTAGCTTGGCTTGCTACTGGTAGTCTACTAGAGTAGTAAGAGTATTTTTCATGGCCAAGCAAGCTATGTTGTTGTCGTGTGACCATGTTAGTCAAATTGCAGACGTGTGCATACATGGAACATATCACCAATCACTCAGGGACTTAAGTACTAGTAGAATTTTTTTCCCCTTTTTTCTTTTACTTCATCAAAACAGCCTTGAGAGTTTTGAGTCCCTGATTTGCTCTGCAAGATGCTGCTGAGCAGTTTGTGCAGTACACTGAATCTGATATCCGGCATTGAATCCAGCAAGCATACGTGCAACTTGCTGGCTAGACATGGGCGTCTGTGTTATCCGTGCCCGGTTGCACGCCTGTTGGTTGCATCTATCAGAGATTCAGACACAGAGGAGAATCTTTCGTACAAGAATGGTGGTGCCATGCGATCGTGCGGCAGCGGCAACAGCCCGTGACACACACACCACGCCTCGTCGACGACAGCATCTCAGTACTGGAATCGTACAGTAACAATCTTAATACATACAAGTGGCAGCCGATCTGATAATACACTGTAAACCTTTTTTTTGGTCATTGTTACATAGTATTATCTTCTTTTCGAAATGTATAACGTCGTTGTTAACTTTTCGCATCTGTCTTATTAAAAATTTAATATAAATATGTAAATGTATAAGTTAAGATTATATTTTACTTAATGATAAACAAATCACTACAAAATAAATCATATTCATATAATTTTTGTAATGAGACAAATGGTTAAACTTTATACGAAAAATCAACGGCGTCGTATATTTTAAAATGGAGAAAGTAATATACTTGTAAAAACTAACAAGTCATCTTCTCCTTACCGTGCCGGCCCATAAAATTTATGGCCTGGCCTGGAAAGACCATGGCAGGTGTTGGGCTGCTGTCGCTTGCTGTGGGAGGAGGAAGGCTGAGGCCCGAAACGAACGTGAGCCCATTGGGCTGGCACCGATCGAGCTTCCCGATCCATCGACTGCACAGCAGGCCGGAGTCCAGTTCACGTGCAGTCTCCTCAATCCGGCCTGTTCCCTGGCCGTCTGCTGCTTCTGCCTCGGCGAGGCTTCTGATCACGAATTTGCTATACTTTTGTTCGCATTCGCAGTTACGATCAGTTGTCTCCTAGCCCGTGCAATGCAAGCAGATCATGATCATGCATACTCTTCGAAGATTTTGATTCAAAAGAAACGCATGATCCATGGACACCATCCATCCACAACACAGAAGCAGTTTTTCCCATTCACTGCAAGTGCAAGCAATCCTGGGGTTTTAATTTACAACTTCCTCAAAGCCGAGCTGTTCTAGTTTCTACAAGAGGGGAGTTGCTAGTAGGCATGGTTGGAGAGGATGGCCCTCCCATGGCGGTGCGGGTGGTGAGCGCAGGCGCAGTGGACGGAGGTGAGGCTGAGGCAGCCGCTGATGATGAGGGAGTGCCGCTCCGGGCACGTGTGGAGCGCCGGGAAGGAGTCGCACACCGCCTGGACCGCCGGCGGCGTCAGCGCCGTGCATTGACTGATGTTCAGGCTGGCCAGCCCGTCGGCGGCGGCGGCGTTCTTCCTCGCCACCGCGTCCCAGCTCCGGCCTTTGCTCCTCACCCGCCGGCTGTTCGCCGCCAGCGAGTACATGGCCCGGTCGGTGATGTTCTGGCAGTAGTAGAGCCCCAGCGACCGCAGGTGAGGGCAACCATTGGCGAGAGCGACCACGCTCTCATCTGCATATCAAGAAATGATCAGGTGCCATTTGGTCAATCAGTCAGTTAAGAGTAAATCAGCATGTCAAAGCAAACAGTCCATATTGTCATCAAGATTCCAAGAATTTGTAGCTATAGAATCTAAAAAAGAAGCCAGAAGCTAGGTTTTTTAGCTTCTCTATATTCTCAAATCTTAAGCTCCCACAAAAAGACTTACATAGCAATAAATGTGGTTCAAAATTCAAACTGAACAATTTAACATTCTGATCAAGAAAAAAAACATTGGAGATTACCTGTTATCAGAACACAGCCACACAAGTCCAGAGCCCGAAGTTCTGGGCACCCTGATGCCAAGCTGGTTACTCCCTTGTCAGTTACACTGTCACACCAGCCTAGGTTCAAAGACTGAAGCTGACCACAGTTACAGGCGATGGCCTGCATCAAGGTTATAAAGATCAGAAAGAATTCGACAAAGAGCAATGGCGTAACTACTTTGGTACCTGCAATGCTCTGTCGGAAACTGCCCTCACACACCCGCACAGATTCAGGCATTTCAGGTTCTTGCACTGGCTACTGAGATAGGCCAAAGCAGCATCGCTGAAATTGGAACATCCACTGATGTTGAGCCTTGTAAGATGGGGGCATCCATGTGCCAGAGCATACAACGATCGATCGCTAAGCCTAAAGCTTCTGCTAAGATCCAACTCGCGTAAATCATGACAATTATTTGCTACAGCCTCCACTGCACTGTCCTCAAGCTGAGGTTTGATTTGCCGTAAAGAAAGAACTTGCAGATTCGTAAATTTCTGAGCAAGTGACATCACTAAGTCATTCATGTGAGCCTGGCACCTGAAAACAACACTCTCCATGGTTAACCAACAGCATATTGTCCACAGATGCAATCAGAACTTTGTTCAGAATGACGAGGTTTTGCAGTCACTAAAAAATGTATGTCTGAATAAAACATACTCCTAAACCATATTGCCAATACAATTTTATCTGATCATGCTGCTTAAACTCTCGTATGACTGTTGTAGTATCAAAAGTTTCAATCAAACAAGCATTTTTACCACCTTGCAAAAAACTAGTAACACAACAAATGATGTTTATGACTCAATAGAAAACATTGGAACAAGCCAGTCAGAATATTTTGTCAGACATCATAAGTGGCAAGCAGGCAAGGTTCTATAAACACTACAAAATTAAAATCGGAGTTTCTTTAGCTATAAAAGCATCCAATTTAACAGCTACATACCTATTTCGTGGATATTATCACACAACAATTCTTCTACGTCTCTAATTTCAACATGTCAATACTATGTGAGCCATCTACCCATAAAAAATGGGATAGAGACGACACGAAGAATATAATGTTTCGCGAGAATCATATTCAGGAATGGGAGGAGAAGGGCAAATTGCCATACTCACCACGAAAGAGAAAGATTCGTGACTCCCCATTCTAATGTATCACGCCAACCGGTGCAAACACCAGAGCCCACGATTACCATCCTGTCGTCTCCAGCCATCGATAATATCCGCAGGAGCAGCTCCATGGGAAGGTCCTTCCAACCTAACAAGGTAGTCCCTGTGCCCTCATGCTGTGCCTGTCCACTCTCACCCTCTCCAGAAACCATGAGGGCGTTGAACGAATTGTCCAGTTCACCACTCATCAGCTGCTCACCGTCCATTCTTTTTTTTTCCCGATAATCTGAAGCTCCGAAAATAACTAACCTGCAAGCAACAGTGAAGTTATTAGGGACTCTGCACTGAAATGTGAAATCCCAATCTGAACGGCAATTGCTAGATCAAGATGAAATTCAAGCCACTTTCAAAATCCTTAAGTTGATGCTACCAGAATATAGCAAATTAATCCCAGGAGAGCTCAACAAAACAGATGGGAGCAATCATAAAGTCGTTTTGCAACTAAACAACTCAAATCTTCAAAAGAACCGAAAGAGAGCTAAGAATGGAGAGATAATTCAGAAAGAGCAACCTTACTATCAACAATTCTACACCATCTAGATGAGAATATTCTCATAAAAATCTCCTAGAGAAACCTATAGGGAACACACAGAAAGGTACCTCAAAGGAGCTCCTAAAAAGCAAGTATTCTATGCAAGTGGCAATTTGAGCAAAAACCGAACTTTTTTCCCTTTTGTATAAAAAGGGAAGCCCCTTGTAAAAGGTCAGAACTAAACCCAAATGCAGAGGAGACGGCAAGTAAGGAGGAGGCGAGGCGCAACTCAAGCTGCCCAACCTTTGATTCGGCAAAGTACCGAAAAATTCAGTCCCTTCTGTCGCTAAAACACCAGAGGCGTACCCGGCACCGCAAATCAACAAGAGGCAAGTAGGCAACAAAGCTAGGCTTTCAGATGATTCCGGGCCACGAGAAGCTAATCCAGGAAAATTGACGGAAAAAAAAAGCTCAAATCTTAAGAGGCCAGATGAATGAGCGAATGATAACAGAGTCAATCTCCACGCAGATAACATCCGTTCAAAGACTGACAGTGACCTGGTCTAAATATCTTGAAGAAAGGGAGGGGAAAAAAAACATATCCAAAGAAAACAACTCCATCGCCCAGGAACGCAGTAGCTTTCGCGCACAGCCAGCCACACACACAAAACAGCTCCTCGCCTCCTCCCAAAATGCAGAGTAAAGCTCAAAGATTCACAGGGGAACCGAGAAAATTACGGGGATCCAAACCACGAAGGCGATCTCCTCAGCATCTACGAGGAATCCCTAACACAAGGCCGAGAAACTCCGCAAGAACTCCCCATAAGAAGTGAACTTTCTACTCACCTAGTCGCTCCTCCAAGAACACGCGAAGAAACGAGCACCGCCGCCTAGAGGGAGGCAGTCGATAACCTAGGGTAAACTAAACTTTTGCCGCAGTTGTGAACTGGCGGCTGCCTTTGTGAGGAGGAGGGCTCGGGTTCTAATAGGGGAGGAGGAGGAGGAGGAGGAGGAGACGCCACCGGGGAGGGGAGGGGAGGGACGCGACCCGAGGAGACACGCGTGGCGGGTGAGAAGGGAGACACGTGGGCGGTGGCGCCGGGGAAGGCGACGGGGGCGGGGGCGGCTAGGGCCCCGGGATTTTTATCCCCGTTGATTTGCGGATGCGGGGACGGGAAAACGGGAGGAGTTCGCTGTCCAGACCTGGAACTGGAAGCTGCCACCCGGAAAGGTCTGGAAGGGCCGAAGGGCTTGTACGCTGCTCTCAGGGCACGGAATTTTTACCAGGCTGGCCGGGCGAAGGCCCAGTAGAAATTTTGTGCTTGGGCGTTTGCTGGGGGGAATTTTACAGCATCTCCATTATCTGAGAGACTGAGAGCGCCCTAAAGCTGAATGAAGCTGGGTTCCCAATAAAGCTCAATAAAGCTTTTATTTGCAGAATTCAATTTTTTTTACTTCATCTCCATTTCCAGAATTCAGCTTTTCTTTTTTACTCATCTCCATTATTCAGCTTGGGGAACATGCTCAATAAAGCTGAATTCTGACCATGAAGTAAAAAAAAAAAAGTCTCCAACATGTTCCCAAAATCGCTCTTATTTCCACACGCGTCCAATCCTGACAATCTCGTGAGCTATTTTTTTCGTACCAAAATAACTTAACATCTTGTCAAGATTCGTAGTATTAGGATAATAGATCACATCATTCGTACCAAAATAACTTAACATCTTGTCAAGATTCGTAGTATTGGGATAATAGATCACATCACATCCTAGTTTAATTCGTTTTAGGACGAAGGAAATAGATTTCACACCTTGTGCTCCTAATAGTAACTGCACGTATCGTTAAAGAAAACGACGTCAGTACAAGAGGAGATCGGCAAAAAACAGTTGAAGGGAAACACACCTGCGATGACATCAGACGTGGCATATTTTAAAGTACCAAAATAGGGGCCTCTTGTAGGATTGGGTGATTTTCGGACCCAATTTTTTTTAGGATGGCTCTAATATAAGATTATTGAGAATCAAATTTTGGATCGTTGTTAAAGGAGGGATTAGCAGCTTAGAGTGGTAAAGCTCTTAAGTGATTTTTATGTTAGATATAGGAGTTCTCGTGTGATGGAATGAAATTGATGGAGGAACCCCCTACTTTTGCACACCCATTCTATGCAAAGTAATCTAGCTGTCTCATATGTATTATAGCAATCACACCATCAAAAAATTTGAGCAGCAAGGCCCATTGATGGAGCTGAAAATTTTGAGAAACACCTGGCAAGTATCGCATCCTGATAAACTAAATCTTTCGGCTTCTGGATACTAATTCATTTTCTAAATTCTACCACTGAGTTTTACATACTAAAAGATGACTTTAGACTGTTTGAAGAAGGCAAAGATTGGAGCAGCTGTGCATTTGCTAGAAACTCTTTATTTTACATTGCCAATTTTAGAGTGGGTTGTCCAGGATAGAGAGGGTCGTCCAGGTTCAATGAACTAAACTACTGAACCTACACTGCATGAGACCAATTATGCATCCATTGATTGATTGATCGATCCCAAAAGACAGGCGACACACCGGCCTCTGATCAGATCAATCTTTGCTCCCTTAGTGGGCAGTGTCACTCACCACTCTATATGCTGATTTGTCCTTGCTAATGCTCTACTGCTACCCACTCGCTTGTCGATTTGCTGAACCTAGCCACGAATCTAGCCCGTATTGGCAGTGCCAATTTGGCACTCATCACCGGAGCTCACAAAGCGCCCTACGAGCAAGAGACAGAGGGCAATGTGGCGATAAGATCAACAGACATGCTTTTGCAGAAATCGGCCACGACGTAGATCGATTTGCAGAGATTAATTATTAATCGATGGGTTAAACAAATCGCATGGCATCTTCTCCTGCGGGTTGACGCAAGCATGGACCCCGTTAATTGGCTCAATGTGTGGTCTTGATACAGATGATTACTCAGTTTCAGACTTTCTATGTGTTGCTCAGGGCAAACGTTGGATTGGATGATCCGGCAAGCAAAGTAGACGCAACCTTTAAGCTATAATAATGGCCATAGTTATCTAGCCTTTCAGTGTGTATGATGTTTATTTGGATATATCCTTCTAAACTCTGACTGAATTACCACGCAAAGGATTGTTAATTTCATGTAGAGTTGTTTAAAAAGTAAAACATCTGTCCATCTCATTCCATGGGCTCCTTGGTTCGGTAGAAACCATCAGTTCACAGGTTTTTCCTGACGTTGATCAGTTCACAGTAATAATCCTGTGACTTATGTCATCTTTCTGCAAGAAACCGCAGGCAGAAAAGGCTAAAACCTAGTCAAGTACCATGTTCAGAGTAGGAAGTCATCAGGAAGAGCTTCTCCGAATACTCGCAAACATTTCGAGATGCTTTTATCCTTGAATAAGTTCCTGCTTATGTGTACAGTATGCTTAACATTTTTTTGACGCAATATGCTTAACATGACACGCCTGATTCCTTTCCTCATTTAATGTACATAATTATCAATCCAGAATATGTTGTCTGCTAATCCCGAACGATGGAGAAGCTTGGCTTTTGTAGTTGACGTGGATGCAAAAATCCTTATACCTGAATTCCTTGTGTTTTGCAGTTTATGATCGGTTGCCTACAAGCTGGAATAGCAATGGCGTCTGCTGCTCCTTTGCTTGCTGACTTCAACAATTGGTTATGCTATGGGATATCAAGAACAGTTTTGATCAAAACACTGTGTGAGTCAGCATCTGACGAGTTCTGATCTTGATAGAGGTGGCCGGGGTCCATTAGTATTAGATTAATGATGAGACCTGAGTTGTACCACAAGTTCCTTCTAATCCTTTCTCTTGGCAGATTCTCTTTTGACTGTTCTATCAAGTAAAGGAGATTGGAATTGTTCCTTGTAAACATTAAAGCTGTCACAACACAATGCATGAGTGCTACTCATCCTTTTCTTGTTCAGAGATTCCTAAGATAAAATCTGTTTGATTAAATTGACATGGTACAACTTTAGCACGGCCTTCTAATTAACATAAACTGTTCTGCCAATTATGTAGTTTACTCGTAACTTGTTGTTTCAGTAGTAGGAAAAGCACCTTTCCTCCTAGTACACAACACCTTTCAGTTTCGTAGGATAAGGTTGTAGTATTCCAGTAGGGAAGAACAGCAACTTTTCTTGCGCACACATATATGCTTTTGCAGGTTCTTGGGTAATAATACTAACATTCTGCCCTCATTTATTTTCTGAAACTGCATCCTGGGAATAGGCATCCAGTCAAAAGGCATTTTATTCCCCTACGAACTCAAATCGTTGAAACGGTTCGGCCGCCTAATGATGACCCAGAATTTTCAGACTTCTCCTTGAACAGAATGCTGGTTCCATTGCCAACTTGTAGAGGCCGGAAAAGGACGGCAGAAAGCAATCCACAGGTCAATTCATTCCCTTTAAGCATGAATATCTTTTTAAGCAGAAGTTTTTTTAATTTCTTCTGTAAGTTAGTGATTGGAATGGCCCCATCAACTATATTCTGCAGAAACCTGTTCAGCTGGGATCAAAAGCATATGTCAGCATTTTTAGATGGCTCATATCCCTTATCTGATTAGTAATTTAGTAGTCATTTTCGCCTGAAAACGGCAACGGATGGAGAAACCGAAGGAAAGCAGCTGCCTAGATTGCATATCTTTATATTAGCAGAAACTAAACTGCTGCCTGACATATATGCTAATAAAATGGTCACAACATAGCACGGCTCACTCTTCTTTCGTACTCTACAGATCACACTCTTCAGCTATACAGTAGCCCCAAAACTTAATGCTAGTAACACAAAGGACAATGACATGACAAGATGTTTTTTTTTTCATTTACAAAGATAAGCCAGAACTATCAGAAAGTGAACCTCAAACATACAGCGTTATATGCATGTGAACAGATAACGGGAAAGAGAGGGAAAAAGAAACCAAGAAAAGCTAACGGTTTAACGACAACAGTGGCACAGCATTATTAAGGGTGAACTCAAAGCAGACGATTTCCCTCTGAATACTGCTTCACTTGGTAAAATGTGGGATGAATTGCCGGGACAAATCTCGGATGTGCTCATTTTCTGACTCAATGAGACGAACAACCTCTCCCATAGAAGGCCGCTGCTCTGGGTTTGTCCTGACACAAAGATATGCAGCTCTTGCTAGATGATACAGCCCATATGTATCGTATGTTTCTGCAATGCGCTCATCGATTAGTTCATGCAGTGCAAGACTCTCGACCAAAGGCTCAGCCTGAAAATTTTGGGGTGTCAGAAATGAATGGTGCAGGTCTAGTGTAAGTAGGTTGACGAAAACAATAAGGATCTACTAAAGTGAATACCCATTGCAATATATGTGTACACTGCCCTCCACATTCATCAAGCACCTTGCGACCAGATATCAGCTGGAAAAGAACAATCCCAAAGGCATAAACATCTGTTCTGACAGAAACTATACCATATTCAGCATACTCGGGTGCCAAGTACCTGACAATGATGACAAGAAATACTAGTACTGTTAGAACTTAGAAACACAGGAGCAAAAGGTTAGCATCAACTAGAAGATGAAGTTTTATCAGTGAAAGAATTTGAGTTTGTCCCAACCCTGATTGCCCCAGAATCCTTGTATGGATAGAAGCATTGCTAGCCTTCCATTTTGCAAGACCAAAGTCCCCAAGCTGTGATGGTATAACATATAAGATTAGTCAGACTGCATGAAGCATTTGCATCTTGAAATGAACAGGTAAGCAGCGTCTGAGATCTAGCATTCTCCAGCTTACCATAGGAACAAAGTCATGTGTCAAAAGTACATTGCTTGGGCGCAAATCCCGATGAATAATTGGACCAGCACGGCATTCTTCGTGTAGAAAACGCAGCCCTTTTGCTATACCAAGGGCAATAGCATGCCTCTTGTGCCATTCCAGTAAGTTTGCGTCCTTGTCTATTTCATCAAGTGACGAGCAAAGTAAATTAGCCAGCCTTCATCTTCACAATATAAATTACTTTCTGCACATCAACTTAGCACTTACCAAATAAATGCCACTCAAGGGATTTGTTGCATATGTACTCATACACCAAAATGTTGTAGCTTTCTTTGCAACAATACCCAAGCAGCATGACAATGTTTCGGTGCCGGGCAAAGCTGAGAACTTGTACTTCAGAGAAGAACTCAGTATAGCCCTGTGAGCTAGCTTCCTTGCGTACTTTTGCTGCTATGACCTGGCCATCCTTGAGTTGGCCCTTGTAAACATGCCCAAACCCGCCCTCACCCAGCAAATTCTCATTTGAGAAGTCAGACGTTGCAGCTTGAATCTCTGAGAAGGGGAATTTCATAGATTCCTTTATGTAAAGAACTGACTTTAGACCACAACCAGCACACAGAACTGGTCGCTCTGATGAATCATAGTGGTAGAACATGTTTCCTTCAATACATTTACCTGTAAGGACAACAGGAGCATATGTAATGTGCCCAAATAGATATGGTACATGGGCTGTATAAAATCAACTATTGGAGGGTAAAATTGCACAATTTTAACTCTGAGAAAAAGGTTTTTAAAAGCTCTCTAATTCTATCTGCATGAAATAGCAGAAATACAACCAGGACAGAGTGTTCCCTTTACTATCTTTATACATTTATCTAGTTTGAAAATTTGAGCAAAGTACACTAGTTGCTAACTTATGCTTTTGCTTTACAAAAGAAACATGCCATACCGTTGGACAAGGATTCAGTTCCGTCAATCATTGTGAGAGACATGGTGCTCATTGATGGTGTCAAGAATGACATGCTGCTCCCGACCACACTGGACGTTTCATGCATCTTGTGATAGCTTAGAGAGGCAAAATAACTTACAGGTGATGACTTGGTCAACACACTATGAGTGTCAGTATCTAATGTCTCCGAACGCAGATCGAGTGATACTGCTAGGTGCTGCAGAGCCTTTACTTCCCCCATGCTTTTGCTCGATGGAATCGTCCTAATTATCTTTAATGGCTGCACCACCAAGTTATCCTGAAATACTGCCACCTTGCAGGCGATGTGCTTTTCTAAGTACTTGAAATCTCTCCTGAAGTGCCTAAAAAATTACAAAAAAGTACTGCGTCAAGTATTGAACCAAACAGGCTTAATACTTATCATCAGGAATAATCTGTAACAATGTTAAACAAGACATGATGTGCATACCTATCTAGTACAACCCAAGCAGCTTTGCTGGAATTGACTTCATGGATGATGATAAACTTGGCTGGTGATCCAGGAGATACCTTAAGGGTCACATTAATCTGAAATAAAACCAATGAGCTTCAGAGTTTAGCACAGTTTTTAGTGAGTGTTTTCAATCTAATTGGTGAAGCACTTTATTATCCTGACAGAAAAAGGTTGGACAGGGATTACAGATGAAACTATTTGCAGTTTTGTTTCACAAAAAGGAGACTTGTTTTTGTATGAAATACTCGTAAATGAAAGCATTGGTACCCCGACTTTGCAGAGCTCCTCCACGTCATGACGGAGCTTGTTTCGGTAGAATTCAGCTTTAGACTTAACCTGATCACCTAGGAATCGCAAGTTCGTCCCGGCAAAAGAATCAGTACATGCCTTGGTTTGGTAGCCCACTAAACATAGGAAAAATAAAAAGAACTGGTAAGTTTTCAGTAAATGCAATCATTAATTTAGTAACATATGACATTCGAAGTGGAAAAGGGAACTGAATCCATATTTCCAAACATACCTATTACTAAGATGGATAAGGGTGCACTAGCTGACCATTATTTAAAATCGAATTATTACAGCTTCAGACTAGACATTTTTAAAAGAATTTTTTTTTACTCCCCATCGCATGCATCGTAAAGCACATTGGATGGTCTAAAAATCGCAAGTTTTCTGATGAAATTTCTGCCCACAGAAATCTAGCTATTCCGTTAAAAATTACTACATTGTAATTACACTCCTCTATTTTCTTAAAAAAAAGTGTGGACACATAATAGGAGAAGAAAAAACGAATGGTTGATCAGGTGTCCCAGTTGGTTGCGCTTTGATCTCACGGCAAAAAATCTGACTGTAATCAGCCCCAAAATATGTCGCCACACATTTAGCGAAACCGTTTTTAAAATGGAACTGTTATCATTGACATTCAATGTGAAATATATCACAAAAGCAGGATCTAAACATATCATCATCTTAATGCTGGACTATCTCTTGAATAAATGAATAGGATTCTGTTTTTCAAACAAGAAAGGAGGAATTCTAACAGTTTCCTTATGATGAAATTAGATGTTAAGAAATCCAACTTTGTCTTCAGTAATTCGCTGAATAAAGAATGCATGGTTCTTCTTTTCTTTTCTTTTTTCCTCTTCGTTACTCTGTTGTCATTAAATGACATTGTAGGTAGTGTCCTACCCAACGAGATATTGCCCCAATATGATGCCAATGGACAACACTACCGATTGATGGTGAACCAATGACCAACAGCACAGAATTGCAGTAGGCACATCTATTTAACATCTCTTGTGGGCATGCAAAAAAAACTCTCTCACTAACAAAACAAGAAAGCCACTAGAAAATTTCTATCTAAATGTACGATAAAAGTGCTAGTGTGCAATCCATTCTCACTCTAGAATTAGCACATGGACTTGACAGTTTAAGCGTCCACTTCTACTATGTAATACAGTAATAGCACTTCAATTCTACTACTATGTAAATGCACAATGCAAGTGTTATGCTTCGAGTAGGTTAATTCGTCTAAGTACAAGTTTTGAGTTGCAGGAGTTAACAAGGGGGAGTTTAATTCGAGGAGAAGAGCTGAGAGAAGGTAACCCGTGGGAAAAGAAAGGGTAGCGTGGCCCTCACTGGGATTGGTGATGGCGTGGAGGACGCCGAGCACGAGGAGGGAGTCGCCGCCGCGGAGGATGTCCCCGCGCGTGACCACCGCCCTGAGCGCTATCCTGATCTCCTCCTCCCGGTGGTCCCTCGTCGCGTCCAGCGCCAGCACCACCATCTGCGGCGGCGGCAGGGCCACCGGCTGGATCGCTGCCCCGCCGCCCGGAGTGGACCCATCGGCAGCCTCCGCGGCCACCGACGACGCCGGCGTGGGCTGGTCGTACTCGTCCCCGGCCGCGATGACCGAGTACATCGACATGGGCGTGCTGACGCTGCTGGTGGCGCTGCTCCGGTCGTCCCGCCGCCGCCGCGAGCCCCTCCCCCTTCTCCCATCGTGGCCGCCCGGGAGCGAGCCTATTAGTAGGCCTAGACGGCGGCGCGCCGTGGAGTATATTCGCGACAGCACGGAGTACATCCCGCCGCCCTGCTTGCTGCAGGCGCGGAGGGCATCTCGAAGGCGCCGGGACAGGATATATCGCGGGACATCTCGCAAGCGATGGCGACGCGGGGGGTTTAACCGAGGGCGTCCGCGGCGGCGACCCGCAGCAGGTTGCGGTTGTCGCGTTCGCGCGCGGACGGCTTCGCCGGCGGAGGCGACGAGACGAGGCAGCGGAGCGGAGGCGAAAAACTTCTCCCGTTGCTGTCGGCCGGAGACGGCTCAACGACTTTATGGCCCATAGCGCGAAGACTATCCGATCGGTCGCACGGAATAAGTTCATATGAGGTCCTTAACTCATGAACGAATCCGATTTTCGTCCTTTAACCGAAAAATCAGATATAATAGGTCCCATCAAAACCAGTGCAGAAGATGTCCCTCGGCAGTTTGGATGACGGTTTTGACTGACGTGACGCCTACGTGGCTAATTTGACTCGGTCTTCATCTCACGTGACATTAACGTGACACCTACGTGACATTGATGTGGCACTAAAAATTAAACAATCATGGGACCCACATGTAAATGACGGTTTGGTTAAAAATAAAAAAATATAAGTGGGACCCACATCATCTCCTCCTCCTCCTTCTCATCCAATCTCCTTGGTGTCCTCCTCCTCCCCAATCCGGCAACTCGGCGCGGGATCCTTGCGGTGGCGGTGACAGATCCCCAAACCTCTACACTGCTGCGTCGGCTTGTGTACAGCTGACTTCGGTGGCTATGGGGATGAAGGAATCCAATGCCTTCGGCGGGATCTAGATGGTTGATGGCTACCGGCGGCGTCGACCTCAACGCTTGCGGCTCCGCGGTCACCTCCGTGGCTCGGAGTCTCCGCTACGAGCCACCATGGCAGCTGTCACCTCTCCATGGAGAGAAAGGACGGCACGCGGTGGCCGACAGAAGGGCGGCTCCCGACGGAGAGAAGGGCAGTGCCTGTGGAGAGAAGGGCGGCGTGCGGTGGCCATGAACCTGAGGTGATTCATGGGTCGAGGTGGATGGGCAACACCGTGCTCCGCGAGCTTCGCTGGAGCCCTAACAACGACAACAGCTGCCGGAAACCACCCGCTCGTCTCGTCGGCGTCGGCAGCGGTGCCGATGATGTTGCTGCTGCTGTCGGGCACGTCGGGATGGCTCGACTCGGCCTCCGACCCTACGAGCTCCTTTAGCGGCGGTGGTTTCCAGCCAAGTTCGCCTAGGAAGCAGTCCATGGAGAAGGATTGTCGGCTCTGATAGGACTCGAGGTGGAGAAAACTACCAGGGCGGCGCGACGGTCGAGGTGGAGCGGCGGGCAGCCCTGCCGCCGGCGGTGCTGTGGGTGGATGAGTGTTGATGCAAAATTTGTCCCGTCGAATGTGCCAAAATATGTGTTGACGTAGACCCTGTGTGTGGCACACGAAGGTTTGGAAGATCTATTTAACTCTAGTGCAGGTCCTAAAGTTGATGAGATGCGGGCGTGCCAGTCAGTTTGATCCTGCAACTAACAAGATATATAAACAACATATCAAAGAGTTGATCGGCTGACAAGCCGATAGAGAAATTTCAGCCGATGTCGATATTAGCCGATGTCGATAGGGAACAATCGGCTATATATATCAATATGGATTCTGTCGGTGACAGGGGACCGGGGGTCTCATGGCCAGAGGTTTGGGGCGGCCGCAATCATCCACGTGGCCCGTCCCCCCGGGGGTCGGGTCCGAGGGTGACGTGGCGGCTCCCCCCTCGGTCTCCCCGCGGGGTTGGGCCGCCCCTGTTTCGGCCCCGAGGGCTGGGGCGCCCCGACCCCCCGTGATTTCGGCGCCTCATGTGCGGGTTAGGTGAGCGCAGCAGGGCTCACCTAACCGCATTTATGGCGGTTCAGACGAGCGCACTACGCCGTATTTAATGCGGTGCAGCGCACGCCTGTCCGGTCCGTGACCGGTCGCGGTGTGTGACCGGTCACAGACCGGTCAGATCGCGGGTTAGGTGGCGACAGGCGGCCTGCGGCACGCCTCGCCCCGTCTCGTCAGAATGATGAGAGCCTCCTGGCTCTCGTCCCTAGCCGGAGCCAGCGTGCCAACTCCTGGAGTTGGTACGTCAGCCCCGGTCAGATCCATTCTAGACTTCAGCGCAAGCATGGCAAGGAAGTCGCTTGCCATTTAATGAAGATTGAAACGGGCGTCCACCGGATGAGCCGGCTGGCTGAGCAGAGGCGTGACGCGGCGTCTGTCAGAGGTCACTTCCGGCAGTAGGACAGTCCTAATTGTAAAAGAATGTTTTCTTTCTTAGGCAGCTAGAGGCCCATGTGGTAACCCCTTGCCATATAAAAGGAGGCCTAGGCCTAGGAAAGGAAAAGGGGATCAGATCGGACTCCGGCCGATACGCTCTAGAGACCGAACTCTCTTTGTATTGTTGGAGACTCTCAGATCCACCAGAACACAGGAGTAGGGTGTTACGCTTCCCAGCGGCCCGAACCTGTCTACGTCGCCCGTGTTTTGTGCGTTTCCTCTCTCGCTGACGTTCCTCAGATCGAGGGCGAAGAACCTCACCTAGCGCCCCCGGCCGAACTGGCAAAGGGGGGCCCGCACGGTCTCCCGGTGAGGAGCTCCACGCTCCGTCAGATTCTGACACTTGATGTAAATAACGATATAAAGACAATCGGCTGATGATAATGCAATAAAACAATAATATAATCTAATGGAAACCAATCAGCCAATAATGACATGATAAAATAACCACTGATCCGAAGGTTAAAGCATACATCGGCTGGGGGTCCGATGCCATTAAATCCAAATGATTAGATAATCAATGAAACCTTTGTTGTCATTGGTTAAATCCAACTCGTATGTAATCCTTGTGAGCCGATGCAACGTCCAGATAACTCATCGGCTGAAACCCCGATGAAACCCTTATTAGCAATCAAAGAGTAGTCTAGAGATTACGATTCTAAGCATGACTAGGGCTAATGCAGCGCAAAGTATGAAAAGAAACATAATACCTAGACAATCAAGCCTTCGACTAATTTTAAGAGTGGTGGATACCTCAACTAATCTAATCTGGCAAAGCAATTTAGCTGATACCAGCAAAACCCTAAAGCAGATCTCAGCCGATACAAGTAAATCGAGATGCCAAACTAGATTAACTAAGATATATGATAAATAGGTAGGGCCGACGGAATGTAGGACTTACCCCTTCGCCGGAGATCGAAAGTCGATTCAGCCTTACATCAGGTGCCAAGTTCCGTCGGTTGATAAGTAAAACCTCGGAAAAGAGGGTGGCGATGCACCGAAAAATGTATATTAATCGAGAGATATCTTACATAGACCCCGGGTGTAAATATTTATACCCATGAGTAGATACTAGTCCTTATTAGACAATACTGTAGGATCAAAGATGTCGACTAGAGAGGGGGTGAATAGGCGATTAAAAATAAATGACACCTAATCAAAACTAACCTAAGTTGCTAGGCTTGGTGAGGGACAAGTCTAACTAAACAACTAAGTTATGTTTTGCAAACCCAGGATGATAGTGGCTCAAGTATGTCTCTAGGAATGTAAATTGCACAAAAGTAAATGCAATAAATAAAGGGACAAGAGACAAAGAAGTTTTTCACCGAGGTTTGGAAACTCGCCAGTTTCCTACGTCCCCGTTGAAGCGAGCCCAACTCCACCGCTCAACCACAAAGCTACCGCACGCCCTCTTCGTCCAGGGGTCGGCAAGGTGGGAGCCGGCCCACGGAGAGGACTACCCAAGCCTCGATCACTAGAGTAGTTCTGCCTTCACTCCTAAGGTGGTGAACTCCAAACCACTTACAATCGGCACCGAGCCTCCTCCATAATCTCCTTGGAAAGGTCATCGGGCAAGCACCTTCACAAGCCGTCTAGGAGGCGGCAACCTCCAAGAGTAATAAGCGATGACCCGGCTTGGAGATGATCAAGTGCCACACTAGCTCAACAAGAAAGCAAATGCACTTGACTCTTGGCTAATCCACTCTCAATCACACAAAAGGATGAACAAAAGCTCAAGTGAGTGTGAGAGAAGTGCAACGGTTGGAAAACTAGCCGTTGGACTGCATTAAATGCACTGGGATCAGGGGGTCGGTCAGACCGCCCACGGCTCGATCTGACCGGTTTCGGCTCTGGCTGCTCTGGATCGCCAGGCCAGAGGCGGCCATCCAGCCTCCAGTCGACCGGTCAGACTGGCGGCAAGTGGCCGGTCAGACCTCCAAGAAGGGCCGGTCAGACAGGATCAAGCTCTTCGGTCAAACCGCCCAGGGACAGTTAACAGGAGAAAATAAAGATGCAAACCAAGACTTAAATGCAAATGACCTAATGTGGCATTTTGATCATCTCTTTGACTAGGTCATTACCCCCCTTGATAGTACGGCAAAGCTATAAATAAATTCTAGCAAATTTGATCGCCCAAACTCCTCGATCAATTAAAATAAAACCGCTAGTTTTACCGTCTTCAATCCTTTCCCTTTGCACCATCGAAAAACGTCATCGGTGATCATCCATGCACTCATATTGTGTGATCCTAACTCAAATATGTGTAACTCAAAAGAATCGTTAGTCGACAATTAGTGCTTGTCATTAATTACTAAAATTGACAGCGGGGCCTAGATGCTTTAATCTCCCCTTTTTGATAATTGATGACAAACACCACCAATATATAATAGGCATGAATCATAAGGACACAAATGAGCTAAGGATAGTATAAGCTCCCCTACACATGTGCATAACAATCACAAGGGTCAAACAAATGACATAGGGAGTTTATACTATACTTTGCACATTTCAACATAGCATGTCACAAATAGAACATGGATTGGATGAACACCACACATAAATCTCATACGAGTATAGGATGATCACAAAAGAATATCATAAAGACAATAATCATCTATCATAGCATAGAGATCACAAGATATCCATAAAACCATCAAAGCATATAGAGTTCATACAAGGATCATCCAATCCACAAATAAAATTCTCTAAGCTATTACAAGACCACGAAGGGCCTAAATCTCACAAGAAATCTCACAAGAGTTAAACAAAACGAAAAAAACACGCAAGATAAATAATAGTAGCCCATTACATATAAATATCCCTCCACCTTAGCCTAATAAAAAAGAGGACTAACCTCACTAAATCTAGTCCCATCCCACCTAAGATAAAAGAAGTCCTTTCTTCTCCCCCTTTTGGCATCAAGGACCAAAAATCTTCACTCTTGAGGAGGTGAAGGAGGACGGGAAATAGGATAGTGAGATGGACCGGAGAGACTACGGCGTCGAGAGTATACATAGGCATGAGAGTTCTCCAAGATAGTCATACGACGGTCCCAAGTACTCATGTGCTGAGATATCCTGCCAACCTCAGATCTTATGCCCCTCACATCCTCATACATGGCCTCACGCCCGGTAGATAATCTCTGAATGCTATCACTTAGGGCATTGATGGCCCCAAGCACCGGGTTGAAGTAGTCCTGTGGAGGCATCCCAAAATATGCATATGAAGGAGTGAAGTACTCATCGATACCTTGAGGAGGAGGAGGTGGTGGAGGAGGTGCTGAGCTCGAGCTTGCTCCATGATGGAATGTGGGCTGTCTCATCCTAGGAACACGGGGGGTGCCAAGCTGAAGTTGAGGCTTGTACTACTTATGCTCCTTAAGATTGTTCCCGGCACGCCCAAGCTTCTCGTGAATCAATCTCATGATGTAGGGCGCATAGTAGATACCTTGACCAAAAGTGCCTTTGGATATAGCAATCTCTTGCATCATGAGATTCACCACATTAAACTGACGACCCTGAAGGATGGCATCAATCATATGCCAAGCCACCCCCCTGATATTATCATTATTCCCACACCGAGAGAGGATGGTGGCTCTCACTATTCTGTTCACAACACTGGGAATAGTCATCAACCCTGCAACTTTCCCATAAGTGTGTTGCCCTCCATCTTCATAGAACTATGCTAGGTCATCAATGGAGAACGGGTTGTGGGCGTGCTCCTCATGCAGATCATCCCCATGATCAAACCGAATGTTGAGCAACCTCTGGAACTGCCTCCTAGAGATAGTGCACTGGAGGGTGTCTGACATCCACTTCATTTCAGAATAATCTCCAGCAACCCATATTGTAGCATAGAACTGGCGAATTAAGTCTTCATCATAGTCTTGCTTGAGGAAGCAATACGGTCAATGCCAACAGCTTTGAATAGATCTTGCAAGCTCTCAAACTCCGGGGTCTCATTTATATTCCTCCAAGAAATCCACTTATGTTCAGCAAATACCTTTCTTCTATAAATCTGCTCATACATAGTCTTTTGGAAAGCTGTGTGAAAGCGAGGATCTGTGGTGTCTCTAGGCCTCTTGAACTGATCATGATGTCGCAATATAGTGTATTGAGTGGGATTTCTGATGTTCAGCACAAACTGGATAGAGGGATCTATCTCCATGTCATCTCTACTTCCTTCCTCCTCACTCTCACTACTATCTCCATCTCCACTTTTCTCTTCCTCTTCTTGTTGTTCTTCATCCACTTCTTGCTCTTCTTCCTCACTTTGAGCGTATTGTTCTCCGCTAGACTCCTCATGCTCGCTCTCTGATTCTTGCACTTGAGCTTGACGGCCATGGCGAGTGCGAGGAGGCATCTCTGAATCCAAAAGGGCAAAGAATAGGATATTAGCAACTATTTAGTGAGCACTTGGATATGTGGAAGAAGAGGTGTTCACTGCCTGTCAGGGGTGGTCAGACCGCTGGACAATGGCCGGTCAGACCGATGGCATCAGGCCGGTCAGACTGCCGCATGAGGCCGGTCAGACCACAGGCAAGCGGCCGGTCAGACCGCCGGATGGGGCCGTTCAGACCGCTGAGTTGCCTTCGGTCAGACCTCCGGCCGGTCAGACCACCCATGACAGGGAGCTCAAACACCCAAATTTTTCACAAACACAAAGTGTATCTAATCATGCTAGGACCAATGTTTGCATAAGATAATGAGCAAGAACAACAAATGATTGGTCTATTTCATCAATATTTGATTTAGTGGGAGGAATTACCCTTAACCCTAGAGATTGAAATAGACCGATTTGATGTGCACAAGATGGGAAGAGAGTGATTACTGGTTGAGGGAGATGATTTGCACCAAGAACAACCCCCTAATAGTGCAAATCCAAGAGCACCTCTTCCTTCACGGTGTTACCGGAGAGAAATCCACGGTCAAACCGATGGGATTTGAGGGAGAGTTGAGTTAGGGCTTGAGGGGAGAGAGAGGGGGGGGTCCTTTTTCGGATAGGAGAAGTGAGGGGATGAGAAGAAGAGAGAAGGGGTCGAGTAGAAGAAGAAAGGGGTAAAAACCCTGGGCCCACCTGACAGGCCGATCAGACCGGCGGCTAGATGCCGGTCAGACCGCCTCACCCGGCCGGTAAGACCGCGCATAGCACGTCGGTCAGACCGCCAGGCTCCCTGCCGGCTGTGCACAACCCTTGCACAAGCCGGCAACCCCCACACAATAAAATCCAATAAAATTTTAATTTTTGGAGCAATTTTGAAATGTATGAGTTGAAATATTGCTGACCATGCATAATAATTGAAAATTCTGATCAGTTACAACTTAACTCACTTAAGTGCTAGGAGGTGACCTTTTATGGTCTATGGGGGTTTTGGGCCAAATTGATTTGCAAATAATTTTTGAAGTATTTGGTTTTTGAATATGATTTGAATACCAAAAACATTTGAAAAAGTCTTCTCTACCAACTTTATTTTGGCACTTTTCTCAAAATCCTTCTCAAACTCATTTTGGAGGTAAAGCTCATTTTGACCAAAATTAAGAATCTAGTTTCTTCAAAAGAGGGCCAAAAGGTCATTTTCAATCAAACTTCATTTTTCTTGCAATGTAAGGCTTGGAAAGCATATAGGGAACCTTTTCAAACCTTTTCCAAGAGATAGTTTTGAAATTACTTTGACTTTCCAAAAATTTTGACTAATGTTGACTTGGGCATTTTGAAAACTCTACTAGCATTTGTATTTGATTGGTTCACACCTAAAGAGTAGTAGAGCACATGTAGAAGTGCAATACTCTTCCTTAATGTGACAAGCTCCATTTCCGCAAAGAAGAGCCAAATAGCAATAAATCCCAAGCATAATAGCAAAAGGCAAGCAACTAGGCAATATGAACAAAAAGCAACCATGGTGCATGGTCTCAAGCAACATTTGAGAAATCTATGACATTTAACTCATTCCTCAACTTGCAAAAGCAGGTTTCATCAAGAGGCTTGGTAAAAATATCGGTTAGTTGATCTTCGGTTCTTATGTGGTTAATAACTATGTCACTTTTGGCAACATGGTCTCTTAGGAAGTGATGGCGAATGTCAATATGCTTGGTTCTAGAGTGTTGGACCGGGTTGTTGGCTATCTTTATGGCACTATCATTGTCACATAGGAGTAGGGTTTTGGTGAAGGTAATGCCATAGTCCAACATGGTTTGTTTCGTCCAAAGCAATTGGGCACAACAACTATCCGCCGAAACATATTCCGCCTCGGCGGTAGAGAGGGCTACGGAGTTTTGTTTCTTGGATGACCATGACATAAGAGATCTACCAAGCAATTGGTAACTACCGGATGTACTCTTTCTGTCCACTTTGCAACCGGCATAATCCAAATCGGAATAGCCAACTAGCTTGAACTTAGCACCTTTTGAGTACCACAAACCAATAGTTGAGGAATGCTTTAAATATCTAAGAGTCCTTTTCAAGGCCACTAAGTGACACTCCTTGAGGGCGGCTAGAAACCGTGCACACATGCAAACACTAAACATGATATCCGGCCTAGATGCGGTAAGATAAAGTAAGCTACCAATCATAGAGCGATAAAGTTTTAAATCTATCGGTTTACCTCCCTCATCAAGGTCGAGGTGGCCATTGATTGCCATTGGAGTCTTGATGGGCTTTACATCCTCCAAGTCAAACCTCTTGAGTAAGTCCTTTATGTACTTGGTTTGGCTCACAAAGGTCTCATCCTTGAGTTGCTTGACTTGTAGTCCAAGGAAGAAGCACAACTCTCCAATTATGGACATGTCAAATTCTCTAGACATCATATCACCAAATTCCTTGCAAAAATCTTCATTAGTAGAACCGAAGATGATATCATCAACATAAATTTGACACACAAAGAAATCATCATCAATGATTTTAGTGAAAAGAGTTGTATCAACCTTATTAATTTTGAAACCCTTAGATAAAAGAAAATCTCTCAATCTTTCATACCAAGCTCTAGGAGCTTGTTTCAAGCCATAGAGAGCTTTTGAGAGTTTGTAGATATGGTTAGGATTTTTAGGATCTTCAAAACCGGGTGGTTGCTCAACAAAGATAAGTTCGGCAATTTCACCATTTAGAAAAGCACTTTTCACATCCATTTGAAAAAGCTTTATATCAAAGCATGATGCAAATGCAAGTAGGATGCGAATGGCTTCAAGCCTTGCTACGGGGGAAAAGGTTTCACCAAAATCCAAACCTTCAATTTGTGTGAAACCTTGAGCCACCAATCTTGCTTTGTTCATTACCACCAACCCGTTCTCATCTTGCTTGTTCCTAAAAACCCACTTTGTCCCTATGATATTATGGTCTCTAGGTCTTTCAACCAAAGTCCACACCTTGTTTCTTGCAAAGTTGTTGAGCTCTTCATGCATAGCATTTATCCAATCCGGATTACCAAGAACTTCATCTACATGTTTTGGCTCAAGACAAGAAACAAAAGAGTAATGCTCACAACTCGAAGCAACACGAGATCGAGTTTGAACATGCTTACTAATGTCACCCAAAACTTGATCAATTGGGTGATTCTTGGAGAGAGCGTTGTGAATTCTTTGCGGCATAAGTGCATCTTATGCCTTGTCCTCCTTCACATCAACTTGAGCTTGGCTTGGCGTAGCGGAAGTAGTTTCCTCAACTTGAGTGGAGGTGGAAGGCTTGTCTTCAACTTCAACGGGCTTGATGTCTTCAATAGACATGTTCTTTATTGCCCTCATCAAGCCCTCATCACCTACATCATTCAAATTCTCGTGCCCCTCTTGGGAGCTATTAGTTTCATCAAATTGAACATCAGCGGTTTCTTCCACAATACCTTTGTTCTTGTTGTAGACCCGGTATGCCTTGCTATTGGAGGCATAACTTAGAAGAAACCCTTCATCACACCGACTTTCAAATTTGGTTAGTCTAATACCTTTTCGATAAATATAGCATTTGCAACCAAAAACTCAAAAATAGGCAACATTAGGCTTCCTCCCAACAATTAGCTCATAGGAAGTCTTTTTCAAAAGACGATGCAAATAAAACCTATTAGTTGCATGACAAGCGATGTTTATGGCTTTTGCCCAAAAGGAATCGAAAACACCATATTCATCTAGCATAGTCCTTGCCATCTCAATCAATGTGCGATTTTTTCTCTCCACTACACCATTTTGTTGAGGTGAGTAGGTAGCGGAAAGCTCATGCTTAATACCAAGATGATCACAGTAGTTCTCGATATTGGTATTTTTGAACTCCAAACCATTGTCACTTCTTATTTTCACAAGAGTGCAAATAAATTCATTTTAGGCCCTTTTTGCAAACTTTTTAAAAAGCTCAGCAACAATAGACTTGTCATGCAAAAAAAACACCCAAGTATAACGAGAATAATCATCAACAATGACAAGGTAATGACTATTTCCACTAATGCTCTTATAGATTGTTGAGTCAAACAAATCCATATGTAAGAGCTCCAATGGTTTAGATGTGGACATGATGCTTTTGGAATGATGAGAGCATGCAACTTGCTTGTCGGCTTGACAAGCACTACAAAGTTTGTCCTTCTCAAACTTCATATCTTTCAAGCCCACAACTAGATCATGTTTTGAAAGTTTGCTCAATTAATGCATACCAACATAGGCTAGCCTTCTATGCCAAAGCCAACCTAATGAAGTTTTCACAACCAAATAAGTTTTCAAATTTGCTTCACTAAAGTTAAAATCAACCAAATAAAGATTTTCATAACGAAAGCCTTTGAAGATGCAAGATTTGTCATGAAGGCTATTAACAATCACATCTTGAGGATTAAAGGTACATGACAAACTAAGATCACAAATTTGTGCAATCGAAAGCAAATTGAAATTGAGTGATTCAACAAGAGAGACATTTGTAATTGATAGATTATTGGTGATAGCAACTTTACCTAACCCAATTACCTTTCCTTTGCTATTATCACTAAAAGTGACTCTCTCTTGATTTTTGCTTCCTACTTCAAATGTGGTGAACATTCTCCTATTACCGGTCATGTGTTGAGTGCACCCACTATCAAGCACCCAATGGCTTCCATCGGTGTGGTAGTTCACCTACAAAAGAAGATCAAGCTCTTTTAGATACCCAAACTTGTTTGGGTCCTTGAAGGTTAGAGACCAAAGCGTTGGGCACCCAAATGACATTCTTTTTACCACCAAGTATAGGGAAACCTATATATCTAGCATAGATAGTACCATCATGATCCTTCCTAAGCATATAGTGAGAATCAAACATGCAAGTCTTAGAAGGCTTACCACCGGTGCAATCATTAGCCATATGCCCAACCTCACGGCACTTATGGCAATACTTACCATTGCTCTTGACAAAACGGGGAGCACGGTGAGAAGGTTTCTTACCCTTCTTTGGAATGAATCCAAGTCCCTTCTTGTTAAGGATGCACCGTTGCTCACTCAAGATTTTGTCAAGAGTGTTCTTACCCTTGAAGCACATTTCCAAGTTTTTGTTGAGCTTAGCCACTTGCTCCTTAAGCTCATTATTCTCAACAACAAGTGAGGCATCATAAATAGAAGCACAAGAGTTAGAGCTAGGTATATCTATAAGATCATCACAAGAAGTAGATATGGTAGATGATACAACATGAGCAATATGACAAGAAGCACTATCATCAAGCAAATCACAAGATATGCCAACATCAATGTGAGCTCCATGTTGTGTAGTGGTAAGAAGGGTGTCATGAGCTTCCTTAAGCTTCTCATGAGAAATGGTGAGTTTCTCATGAGAAATCTTTAGCTCCTCATACAAGGTCTTTAAAGAAGCATGATCCTTCTTTAGAGCCTTGAACTTGACAATCTCCTTCTCACTATAAGCATGAAGCTCCTCAAACATGCTCACAAGCTCATCATAGGAAATATCATCAACATCATCATCACTTTCACTATCACTACTTGATGTTACCTTGGTGAAGCTCTTTGCTATGAGGCAAAATGGAGAGAAGAGTGATGGAGCATCCTTGATAGCAACTCCGGTCATGTTCTTCTTCTTAGAACCTCCATCATCATCACTATCATTGTCGGACTCGGATTAAGAATCGGAGCTCTCAATATTTGAGTCCCATTGCCCAATGAAGGCCTCAATCTTCTTTCCTTCCTTCTTAAGCTTCTTCATGAGCTTGTAGCCTCCACTCTTCTTCTTGGATGACTTGTCTCCATCATCACCCTTTGAAGGACACTTGGAAGCAAAGTGCCTTTTCTCTCCACACTCAAAGCATCTCAAATTGGAGAGAGTCTTGTTGTGTCTTCTATTTTTTATTCTATTGGAGTTAGAGTCATTTCCTTTCTCCTTTCTTCTTTTCAAAAGATCATTGAATCTCCTAGCAAGAAGGACAATCTCTTCCTCCAAGTCATCATTGCCTTCGCTAGCTTTTGCCTTTCCCTTGTCTTCCACCTCAGCTTGAAGAGCAATACTTGTCTTTCTTAACGGTGAGGCTTCCTCCATCTCCTTCTTCTTCAACTTGTACATGTCATTGGTGTTGATCTTACCCAAGAGGCTAGCGGGTGTCATTCTTGACATGTCCGAGTTGATGAGAAATGTGACAAAGTTCTCATACTTGTCCGATAGAGCCCTTAGCATCTTTTGAGCTACCTCAAGGTCGGTGTAGATTGCCCCAAGCCCCTTAAGATCATTGACTATCATATTTAGCCTCCCATACATATCATTGACATTCTCATGAGGCAACATAGCAAAAGTCTCATATTAGATCTTGAGGAAATGAAGCTTAGCATCCTTGTACTCACTAGTGCCCTTATGAATCTCACTCAACTTGTTCCATATCTCATAGGCGGTTTCAAGGTTGCTCACTCTATCAAACTCCTCTTGACTCAATGAATTGAACAATGCATTCATGGTTTGAGCGTTGAGTTGGAGATTGCGATGATCACTTTCCGTCAAAGGGCTACCGGTGATGGCAAAACCTTCATCCACAATGCTCTAATATGAAAGCTCAGAGCCTTAAGGTAAGTAGACATTTTAATTTTTCATGTGGAATAATTAGTGCCATTGAACATGGGAGCCTACCCTACATGGTTCACCTTGTTCAACATCTTCTCTCTAGGCGGTGAAGCCCAATCAAGAGAGACCAAGCTCTGATACCACTTGTAGGATCAAAGATGTCGACTAGAGGGGAGTGAATAGGCGATTAAAAATAAATGACACCTAATCAAAACTAACCTAAGTTGCTAGGCTTGGTGAGGGACAAGTCTAACTAAGCAACTAAGTTATGTTTAGCAAACCTAGGGTGATAGTGGCTCAAGTATGTATCTAGGAATGTAAATTGCATAAAAGTAAATACAATAAGTAAAGGGACAAGAGACAAAGAAGTTTTTCATCGAGATTCGAAAACTTGCCGGTTTCCTACGTCCCCGTTGAGGCAAGCCCAACTCCACCGCTCAACCACGAAGCCACCGCACGCCCCCTTCGTCAAGGGGTGAGCAAGATGGGAGTCGGCCCACGGAGAGGACTACCCAAGCCTCGATCACTAGGGTAGTTCTTCCTTCACTCCGAAGGTGGTGAACTCAAAACCACTCACAATCAGCACCGGGCCTCCTCCACAATCTCCTTGGAGAGGTCACCGGGTAAGCACCTCCACAAGCTATCTAGGAGGCGGCAACCTCCAAGAGTAATAAGCGATGACCTGGCTTGGAGATGATCAAGTGCCACACAAGCTCAACAAGAAAGCAAATGCACTTGACTCTTGGCTAATCCACTCTCAATCACACAAAAGGATGAACAAAGGCTCAAGTGAGTATGAGAGAAGTGCAAGGGGTGTATGCAAGTGAAAAAAGTGCCAAGAGAGCCCCCTTGCTGCAAATGGGGAGTATTTATACCCCCAAACCCCCAAAACTAGTCGTTGGGGACGAAATCCACCAACTCTGAGTATTGCCAGTCAGACCGTCGTTGTGTGGCCGGTCAGACCGGACTACTTCGCAACGGTTGGAAAACTAGTCGTTGGACTGCATTAAACGCACTGGGATCAGGGGGCCGGTCAGACCGGAGGCCAAATGGCCGGTCAGACCGCCCACGGCTCGGTCAGACCGTCATCGGCTCGGGCAAACCAGTTTCGGCTCTGGCGACTCTGGATCGCCAGGCCAAAGGCGGCCATCCAACCTTTAGCCGGCTGGTCAGACCAGCGGCAAGTGGCCGATCACACCTTCAAGAAGGACCGGTCAGACCGGATCAAGCACTTCGGTCAGACCGCCCAAGGACAGTCAACAGGAGAAAATAAAGATGCAAACCAAGACTTAAGTGCAAATAACTTGATGTGGCATTTTGATCATCTCTTTGACTAGGTCATTACCCCCTCTTGATAGTACGACAAAGCTATAAATAAATTCTAGCAAATTTGATCGTCCAAACTCCTCGATCAGTTAAAATAAAACTGCTAGTTTTACCGTCTTCAATCCTTTCGCTTTGCACCATCGAAAAACGTCCTCGGTGATCATCCATGCACTCATATTGTGTGATCCTAACTCAAATATGTGTAACTCAAAAGAATCGTTAGTCCACAATTAGCGCTTGTCATTAATTACTAAAATTAACAGCGGGGCCTAGATGCTTCAAAGACACAAACTTTTCTGAAGATAGAGTAAAAGATACAAGTCCTATTCGGACTCTAAACAATCTTTCCTAAAAGTAGAAGAAAACTAATTGACTCTGTATTATTAATAGATAACTTGCCATGTTGCATCCTCCTCGAACTCGGTCTCTTCTGGATAAACTTTCTTCAATTGATTAATTTCCTTAACCGAATCCATCAAGAATCCAACTACTGGCAACTTGATATGTCCATCGGCTCATCCTAGGACTCTGAAGCCGATACGATTCCTAAGCCAATGATGACTTTGAGTCTTACCAAATTTTGGCGTTAACAATGAGATAATGCTCTACGAGACGTGCGACCTCGCCGAGATGTTGTGCGTCGACGTCCGTGCGAGCGAAGGATGATTGCGCGGCTGCGGCGGCTATGGTCGACGGCGGCAGTAGCCGGCCGATGAGTGAGCTCGAGGAGGGAAGGATGGCCAGGAGGGAGAGGGGAGAGGCGGTAGCCGCCGGCCGCTGCGCGCCACTCCCTCTTCTCCCGCCGACCACCGCGGCCACTGCCTCTTCGTCGCGCCTGAAGAGAGGACAGGGGAGAGAGATGAAGAGAGGGGACATGGGGAGAGAGGAGGAAGAAGAGGAGGGGTGAGAATGACATGTGGGGCCCACATGGGCCCCACCATTTTTATTAATTTTTTGGTATAACTGACATGTGGGGTCATAATTTTTATTATTTTCCAAATCAAATTGCCATGTAAGCGTCATGTCAAAGCCACGCCAGATGAAGACCGAGTCAAATTAGCCACGTAGGTGTCACGTGTCACACCCCGAAGTTTGCTTTTCAGGTTAAAATTCGTAAAATAAATCGCTTAAAATAATTTTTTTCCCTTTTAACCTAGAGCAAAATTCTAATTTAAAAATATATTTAATCAAGTGGAAATGGCATGGTGAGATTTTTCTTGAGTTCCCCATGTTAAAATACATTAACAGGATTTTAGTGGAATTTTCAGAGCCCTAAAAATAATTTTAATTAATTAAAAACCTCCACCGCAATAAATAAATCCCTGAGAAATTTGTTTTCCTTTTTCTTTTTCCTTTTTCTTTTCTGTTCGGGCCGCCGGCCCATCTCCCTTCTTTCCCGGGCCGGCCAAAGGCCGCCCGCACAGCTTCGTCGCCCCCTCCTCTCTCTCTCAGGCCGGCCCAAGGCCGCAGCCCGAGCGGCCGCGAAGTCCACCCCGCCTCCCTCTCCCTCCTGGGCCGCCGACAGGTGGGGCCGGCACCCGGGCCGTCTTCCCCGCGGCCGGCCGCCGCTGCCCACGCCGCCCGCATCCCCCGCTATTAACACCAGAATTTGGTAAGCCCCGAAGTACCCATCAGCCCAAGGTTCATATCGGCTTGAAACTAGTATCGGCCTAAAATTCTACATCGGCCGATGGGGGTTTTCTTAAACCAATCACTAACAGCAGTCGGATTCTTGTTAGATTAAGGAAGATCTTATCCAGAGAAGACCGAGTTTGAGGAGGATGCGGCTTGTATCTATTAATTAGGAAGAATTTGTTAGTTTCCTTTTTATCTTTAGGAAAGTGTGTTTAGTGTCCAATAAGGACTTTATCTGTTTACTTTTATCTTTAGGAAAGTTTGAGTCGTATTCTGTTAGGATCTTTGTTAGCCTATGGGTATAAATATGTAAGCCCGAGGTTCATGTATTTTTTATCACACGATCAATACAACTTCGGCGCATCACCACCATTTTACTTTCGTCTTCTTCGGCGAGTTCATGCCCTTCCTTCGAGGGGTAAGTCTCGTTATGGCTGCCTGCGCTGTCGGGGCTAGGGCTTCGACGTTCTGATCTCGACAACGTAAGCACCTATTATCATATATCTTAGTCAATCTGATTTAGCTTCTCGATTTCATCGTATCGGCCGAGATTCGTTTTAGGGTTTACGCCGGTATCGACCAAATCGCCTCGCTAGATTAGATTGGCTAAGGTATCCACCACCCTGAAAATGAGTCAAGGGCTTGATTATCTAGGTCTTGCGTTTCTTTTCATACTTAGTGCTGCATCAATTCAGTTTGATCTACTAAGTCGTGATTAGAACCGTAATCTCTAGCCTGCTTGTTGGCTGCCAATAAGGGTTTCATCAGGTTTCAGCCGATGAGTTATCTTAACGTTGCATCGGCCCACGAGTTTTATACATGGAGATGGGTCCTGGCCGATGACAACAGAGTATTTATTGCATATCTTTTGGATGTTGTGTCATCGGACCTCCGGCCGATGTGTGCTTCAATCTTCATATCAATATTTATTTTATCATATGATTGGTTTATGCTATATTATATTGCTATATTATCATATTATCGTCGGCCGATCGTTTCTATATAGATGTTTGCTCAGTACACAGTCGATGGATTAAAACCCTAACTACATCGGCTGGAACTGCACCATTGGCCTACCGGCCGATCGGCTGTTTTTGCCCTATCGGCCTATTGGCTGATATCTTTGGCCATCGGCCTATCGGCCGATAGACCTTTTATTCTCTTATTATGTATATCTTGTCAGTGGTAGGATCAAACTGACTGGCACGCCCGCGCTTCATCAATTTTAGGACCTGCACTGGAGCTAAGCAGATCTCCCAGTCCTTCGTGTGTCCGCACGCCGGATCCTCATCGGCGGCACGGATTCGGCGTCAACACCCGCGCCGCGCAACCGCCGCCACCCTCCTTCCCGCGTCGGCCACGCCGCCCGTACCCGTCTCCCCCCACTCCCCGCGGTTTTCCCGTACCGTAGAGGCCGGGATTCGCAACCGAATCCCGGTCCTTTCTCCTCTCTACCGCCGAACTCCGGCGAGAAATCCAGAGCCATCGGCCGAACCCTAGCCCCGGCCCCCTATAAATCTTCCTCCCCGCGCTCCCCTCTCTCTTTTTCCCCAAGTGTCGCTGCCTCCCGTGCACCCTAGTGCCGCCGTCGCCGTCGTCTTCCTCCTCTCCGGTGAGCACCCGCCTCCGCTCTCTCTCTCCTCTCGGTGCCGCCTGCTCGGCCCCGCTCGGCCGCCGCCAGCTCGGCCCCACTCGGCCGCCGCTTGCGCGCACCCGCCCGTCGCCTCCGGTCGCTGCCCGCGCCCGCTGTCCCCCGCGCCGGCCACCGTGGTGCGCCGCCGCGCCATGGCCACACTGTGGACGCGGTTGGCCGCTGCGTGGCCACCGCGTCGCCCCTCCGCCCCGCCGCGGGGCCGTCGCGTCGGCGCCACGTCGGCGCCACGTGGTGCGCCGCCCACTCGCCGGCCGGTGGACCGAGTCCACCGTGGACCGGGACCCCGTGTCACCGACAGGTGGGGCCCACCTGTCGGCGCCGCCGCCCTCCGCTGACGTCAGGCCTGACGTCAATGACATCAGCCCTTGGGTTTATTACGCAATAATTGAATAAGGACTTTTCTGTTTATAGTAAAAACACAGTTAATCTTCTAAAATTCATAACTAATTCATATGGACTCCATTTGAGTCTATTCAAGTTACAGAAAATTCATAAAAATGTCTAGAATCCATAAAAATGGTTTTGTTCTCTGTTTCAGTAGACTTATAGCCTGTTTGTTTGTGTGCTTTGTTTTTCGTTTAAATTCCGGTAATTTCGATTCTCCGGTTTACTTCGAGGTTGTTGCCGAGGTCGATCCAGTGCAGGAGCAAGGCAAGTCATGCTTATTCACTTGAACATATTGTATCTAAATTGCAAATGACTTATTTTCCCTAAATATTGCATTGTTTCATAATGTCATTTATGGACTTATTTACCTATTGTACTCAGCCTTATATTTCAATTATCTTATTCCTGTAATTGTTTGGAAAGTAATTTGAGTAGTCGCTAGGTTAGAACATGCTTAGCCCTGCTTAGTAACATTAGCACATTAATGGGATAACTAATGCTTTAGTATTACTTAATGATGGATATTTAATGGTAGCTCACGATTGTTAATCGTGAAGGATTAAATAATTGGTCCAACTAAAACCTAAATAATGGTGGGTTGTGAGCACATGGTTTTGATGGTCATGCTCATGACAATTAAGGACCGGTTCGCGGGAAACCCTGGAAGAATTACTGTACTTTCGACAAGCCAGCGTGGGTAATGGCTGGGCTTGTAGTATGGCTTTTCCTAGCCGACGCATCCAGGCAAGGGTGGGCGTGATGAAGTTGGGTCGGCGGGGGTTTACTCGTTGATCAGCTGTCGGATTCACCTAGGCACGAGAGGGGGCTGCCTGCTTTGGTTTAAAGGTGGGGGCGAAACCTGAGGTGTGGTGCGCTTGGTTAGGAAGGGTTATGCGAAGGGTGCTGTCGCAGTTCCTTTCCGGTGTACCGTGGTGGTATGTCGGCGCACAGTAACGTGTCGTGGGGCTGTGTCTTGTGGGTGTGGGTACAGTTGTACACCTCTGATCAAAGTAAAACTATTCGAATAGCCGTGCCCGCGGTTATGGGCAATCAACCAGATTCACCGTGATTAGTTATACTTCTAATAACCTGACTTAATGGAACTGGTGTAGTTCAGATGGTGGTTTGGGCCTATCGCAACGTGGTGTAGCGTTGGACAGTGATGGTTCAATTTTGATTAATTAACTCAACTGTTTTACCGCATTCAACTATTGTCTTTAAATGCGTATTTCATGCAAATAAACCCCTTCAGCCTCCTTTGCTATTACTTGCATCATTACTCTCTTTCCGGTATGACTTGTTAAGTACAATGGGTAGTACTCAATCTTACTTTATTTTTTTCCCACACCAGAGTTGGAGTATGTGTCAGATGGAGGCTATTCAGAAGAGTGGGCTTGTGGTTGCCGTCAAGGATGCCCGTGGAATGGAGTTGCCATACTGCGAACGTCTAGTTAACTAGAATAGCTTGTTTTTCTCTTTCCACTGCATTTATATAAGGTATTTTTATGGTCTTTGTAAGACGTGGATCTGTATGTCAACTTTGTCGTTTGTATACTCTGGCCGGTCCTGGACGGGGATTTAATACACATCCTGCTGGGAATTCGGGTTAGCGAATTTCTGGGTGTGACATCACATTAGTTGAAACTACCGTCCAAACCGTCTAGGGACCTATTTTGCATCAGTTTTGATAGTTGAGGGACCCGTTATATCTGGTTTTTCGGTTGAAGGACGAAAATCGGATTCGTTGGAACCTCACTATTCCTCGGTCGCACTGAGCATCGTAGGCTGATCAGGTAACTAAGCCCATCCATTCGAAAAAAAGAGAGGAAAAAGTCCATGCACGAAATATAATAGGCAACATTTTCAGATGGATCATATACCAGCTTGTTTCTCTCATTGTCTTTCACATCCCATTCCCATAGAAGCAGAGGCGGAGCCAGATACTATCAAATTCTAAGGCTGAATAGGACTCAACTAATAATAGAGTATTAATTTTCTTTTAAAAGTATACGGTGAATTAAGAGAATTTAAGCATGATTACGAAGGTAAGCATAGGCTCAAGCCTAAACTATCCTACGCTTGCCTCCTCCCCTCTATACAGGCAGAATCATATTACTATTTCTATCTCATAATAATTATCTTTTTAGATTAAAAATTCATCTCATAATAATTGTTACTCTAAAGTAGTACTTGTCAATCAAATTAATCATCTTTCATTCAAATTTCTTCATATTCTCCCTAACTATCCACTTCCTTTCAACCATATATTATTAACAAGAATTAATAGTTTTTTAATCTTAATCTGTACTTAAACAATCTAGTATATTTTGGGCCGAAGGAGTACCATCCAGTTTCTCTCCTTGTTTGGCATATATATACCGTCAAACGAAAACGCCATAGACGTGAAGTGTGGTGAGCCTGCGCCTGAGGAGTGTAGAAAGGGAGCCCGGACGGTGGAAGAGCCAGGAGAAGCCGCGTCATTTGACGGAAATGGAAGATCCGAGCAATCACCAGACACTACGTACCGACGGAGAATCATGCCAGCGCAAACTAGTCACATCGTAGATCATTATAAATAAGAACAGCAGCACGTGTGGATAGGAGAGAAATAGCTACAACACGGACCTGACGACCAACAACCGTGGCCTGTTTCTAGCCATTTATGGTCTGGGATTAATACAGTGTGTGGCCAAATTAAGAAATGTCTAGATCAGCCGCCTATAAATTCAGCCTACGGAGTAAGTTAACCACTAACTACTACTACTGTAACATTCACGATCTCGATCTGCGCGGCATCGGAGAGGCTGATCGATCGATCCATATATCGGTGGCGCGCGCGCGGCCGCGATCGATGGCGAAGTTGGCAGGCCGCGGCAGCAACGGCGCCACCGACGAGGCGCTGCGGGAGTGGCGGCATCACGGCAGCAAGCTCTACGATGCGTTCACCGTCGCTGGCCTCCGCGTCGACGCCATCCAGCCCGGCCGCGTCCTCTGCTCCTTCACCGTCCCTCCTCGCCTCACGGTACATTACTACGTACTCCACTAGCTCGCTGTAAGTACTCCACATGTATTACGGCACTCGAAAAATAAGTGAAGGACGCAAGCAGCAAGCGCATGCATGGGGGCGCGGTGGCGTCTCTGGTGGACCTGGTGGGGTCTGCCGTGTTCTTCGCCGGCGGCTCGCCGAAGACGGGGGTCACCGTCGAGATCACCGTCTCTTACCTCGACGCAGCCCGTGCAAACGTAAGTACAGTACTTAAAATTAAGTACCCGTGAGCCTCGCGATGGATATTGATCGATCGTGCGTGGTCTCAGGAGGAGATCGAGATCGAGGCGAGGGTTCTGGGCATCGGCGAGACGACTGGGTGCGTCACCGTGGAGGTGAGGAGGAAGGGCACCGGCGAGGTGCTGGCGCACGGCCGGATCACCAAGTATCTCGCCGTTTCGAGTAAACTGTGACGATATGCACATGATCCTGCTAGCTAAGCTTGCAGCAGGCAAGCATGTGCATAATGCATGCATGCATCGTACAATAATGATAAGAATCGGACGCCCGACACGCATAAAAAACATCGGATGCTCGCCACCCTCTCAGCCACTCACTCTCACCATGCACCTCTTTCTCTCCCTTCTGTACACCCTATTATTTCTCATATATGTAAGCATAAAAGCAATTACTAGAATTTATCAAGTTTCAAAAGATTTTTTTTAAAACTATTTATTCAATCTACGACTCGATTACATCATTTTATTCGTTACAATTAAATCTTCACAACAAGATCTCATTTGATTGCGTTCCGATAAAAATAATATATATGTTTCACATCATTAAAATTAGATGTTTCATGTGTGAGAAAAAAATGTTTCAACTCGAACTAAGCTATGTTGCATATTTTAAGCTTTTTTTGTTGCAATATATCTTTTTTATGTTGCACAATGTATTATTTGGGTGTTTCTGTAAATATTTTTGTTAATGTTTCACTAGTTTATTCGTAAATGTTGCACGTGATATGATGTTACTTGATCTTTTCGTAAGTATTTTGTGATGTTAGAAAAATAATTATATATTTTTTTAGAAATATATTCATGTAAGATCTTATTTGAAAGATAAAATTACAACGAATATAATGATATAATCATTATGTACGTATTTTAGCAGAAAAATGGTTTTAAACTCAAAGAAAGATTGTGAATGCATTGTAAAAGGCATGCCTGATTTTATTTTTTAGAAAAATCAAGACGTCCAATTTATAGTGACATACATAATTTTGTGCTTTACTAGTAGATTTTAAAAAATTAAATTTGATTTGCAATATATATCCGTCCCACTCTGCTGAAGGGGGTAAGATGGGTGAACGGGGGAGAGGCTGTGAGAACCGAGACTCCGAGAGGTGCACGAGCACGAGTCTAAAATTTTTCGGCTGCGGTCGGGCCTAAACTACGGTGGCCTGGCTGGATGACAGCCCAACAACTTTCTGTCCGAAGAGAGTTCGGGCCCATGGCACGACGCCATGACGGAATTGTGGAGGAATAAGTCTATTTGGCCTCCCACATGTCTTGCCACTGGTTGAATCATCCCCTCAATCGCAAAACCAGGTGTAACCATTTTCGCATCTTTAAAAACCAATACAAATCGACTCCTTTGATGATTTCGTAAGAGTTTTCGTCCTATGTAACGCTCATAAGACCCACATATCAGTGAGCAAAAAATAAAAAATTAACAGCCCCATATGTCAGTCATTCTAATTAATCACTTATTTCTCTCTCTCTCACCACCCGGGTGCCCGCTCGCGGCGGTGCTATCACAACGCTTCTGCATGCTTCGGTTGGACCGCGACAGGATCGAGAACATGACACGCTTCGCGGACACGTTGTCCGACACGTACGTTTCCGCTCGTCGCTCGCGCAGCGGTTCGTGTCCAAGGACGGCATGATCAACTCGCGGCCGCCAGTGCTGGGCGACGCACTAGTACAAAAACAATTTTTTCAGATAGGCCAATAGTGGTTTTCGCGTGCGAGCCTACGGCCCATCTACCCGGAAGGGTCGGCAAAAATCCAAATTTTCCATGCGGGTGGCGTACCCGCACGTGAAAATCGGATTTTCGCGTGCGGTTGCTTATGTCGTCCACACGCGAAAACAAAAATCTGAAAAAAATAAAAATCACAAAATTTGCACCCACCGACTGCTGCCACCAGCAGCCACCGGCCACTGCCGTCCGCTGCCGCTGTTGCCGGGCTCCTCCCGCTGCCGCCGCCGCCGTTGTGCTCCTCCCACCGCCCGCTGTCGTGCTTCTCCCATCACCGCCATCGGATCCGCGCAGATCCGGGCGAGGGACGGCAGCCGCCGCCGGATCTGCGCGGGGGATAGCCACCACTATCGGATCTGCGCGGGGGACAACCGNCGCCCGCCACTACGCGCCTCTCGCCGCCTTCGACTCCCGCCGTCCCATGCCGGATCCGTTGCCGTCCACCTGCCACCGCACGCTCGCCGCTGCCGCCGTGCTCCTTCCGCCACCGCCACCGGATCCACGCGAATCCTAGCAAAGAAGGGTCGTCACTTCCACCGTCACCCCTCGTCGCCTTTGCCACGCTCCCACGGCCGCCGCGCACCCGCCGGCCTCTTCCGCTGCACTCCCGCTGCCCTCTGCCGCCACTAGCCCGACCGAGAGAGTTTGAGAGAGAGTGAGAGAGATGAGTATGTGGAGGAGAGGAGAGGAGATAAGGCTAAGGTAAGGAGAGAGAGTGTGTGGATGAGTTGAAAAAATTTGAAATGTTAAAGAGGGAAAGAGAAGGTAACTCAAACTTCTGGGCGGACCTTTAAGAGGCCCGCCTACGAAAATATATTTTTCCGTGCGGCCGCTTAAGAGGCCTGTCTGGAAAAATAGCCCTGTTTTTGTATATGTCTCCCAAAGAGGGCCGCCTGCAAAAATAGATTTTCACGTGCAGGTCTCTTAAGGAGCCGTATGCAAAAATAGGGGGATGATTTTTTCAAACACATACACTTATGGTTCGTTTGCAACCTATTAAGGTGCTTGTACAGGAAAATCATTTATGTAGTAGTGGCGATGCTGCATCAACATCGGGTTCTACACGCACGCCACCAACGAGCATAGTTGGTCATATGGCCCGAGGCCCGACGGCCGGGCCCACGGCATGGGATTTTGGCCCGGCCCAAGCACGGCACGGCCCAACTGGTGTCGGGCCCGTGCTGGCCCGGCCCGACAGTTGGGCCGCTGCCTTGGCACGGTGGGCCGGCCCGGCATGGCCCGAAGAATGAGGAACGCAAAATAGACTTATTTTAGCCATATGTAAAGCATGGCCCAAAGAGGAGGGACTCTATATAGACTTATTTCAGCCATATGTAAGGCATGGCCCAAAGAGGAGGGGGGCATAATAGACTTATTTCAGCCATATGTAAGACAAGGTCCAAGAGGAGGAAGGCAAAATAGACTTATTTTAATAACGAGCATGATGGGCTGATTGTACCTTCGGGCCGCCTGGCACGGCCCGAGTCTTATTGGGTCATGCCTGAGCCGTCGGTGCAGCATGTGGGCAAGCACGGCCTGGCCCGGTGTGTAGGTCGGGTCATGTCGGCCTGACTGATCTTGGCCCAGGCCTGGTCGTGCCTGGGCTGTGCCGGGCTAGGCGGCCCGTTTGCCATCTATACCGACGAGTACGTGAGTGGCATCGGGTGGGACCTCGAGGCGACCAGCCGACCACGACGGCGTACCGGCCGGTGGGTGGAGGACGTGGTGGTGTTTTAGCCGGAGCTAGCCCCCTGACAGTCGGCGCTGGAGAGAGGGTTGCTGGAGACCGGGATCGCGCCGCAGAACGGCTTCACGTTTGATCACCTCGGCGAGACGAAGGCACTAGGAATTAAACCATGCAGAACATACTAACACATTTGATTTGCATGGTTGCATGCGCGCATTGATCATCGATCAACAACAGAGTGCAATCCATTGGGCGTGTGCAATGGCATACCAGGGAACAACCTGCTGTCACCGGCCGTCGACGTGGTGAAGCTCTACCAGTCCAACGGCATCGCCGCGATGCATATCTATTCCCCGCACGCCGCCACCCTGCGTGCCCTCGCCGGCACCGACATCGCTGCCATCGTCGGCGCGCCAGCCATCGACCAGCTCCTCACTCTGTCCACCGCGTTAGTCTGGGTTCAGAGCAACATCAAGCCGTACCAGCAGGAGCATGCGGAAGCGCTGCGACAGCGTTGCTGCGAGCGGGCACCTGGTTGGCGAGAGAGAGAATGGGAAAGAGAGAGAGAGGGGGAGGGAGAGAGGAGGGGAAAAAATATTAGGCTAACTAACATGTGGATTGTTAATTTTTTATTATTTTTTACTGACATGTGAGTCCTATGTGTCACGTAGGATAAAACTATTTCTGAATCCACTGAAAGAGTCGATTTATACTGGTTTTCAAATATGGGAGAGACGTTATACCCGGACGATTCAACAGGGACAAGAGTGAGGAGGCAAAATAGACTTAGTCTAACTGTGGCATATGCACTCAGAATTTTGGCCCCGACCCTAAGCTAACCAAGACCAATGCAGGAAACAACGTGGGCCGGACTGGCTGAGCCTTAGTCACCGTTGACATCTGACGACGCGCAGAGCAGGGCCATTATCAACGCAAAGCGTGTGGGGAAATTATGCGACGGAATTGTTTTTCGATGGTTTTTCTCCACCATAACTTTTAAATCTACTACACTTTTAAATTTATAACCGTTCAATCAATTCGAAATTCGTACAGAAAAAAATTCACAAGGCGCGCATGAGGGGAGGGGCAGAGGGGTCGACGGTAATCGATCCCTCGTGCTACGAGAAGGTTGTGCCACTAGTAAATCATTTTTCTTGACAAGTTATATATAAGTTACGGTTAATTTAATATAACTATAATACTATAATTACATTTAAATATTGTATAGTTACTCTCATTATACAATGTCCGGATCTCTGTTTTGGACCTGATGATGTTGATTCCTAATTAAACGAGTTAAGTGGAATGGCCCTGTCGTCCTGCAAAGTGGAACTAGGTACTATGTAGAGTAGTTCTCTTGTTTATTTCTTTGTACATTAGGACATATGTATCCCCACATATGGCATCGTACAGTTAGGCCCATTGGAGGATTGACGTAGAAAATTTGGAGGATTATAATTTGTCGATAGGCTATATCCGATAATGATATTTTAAGAGAATAGTTGTATAGAGAACGTTGGTATTATGGTATACGCGAGATTACGATAAAAAGATGAGACACACGGATATTTATACAGATGTGGGGCCCCTATTGACGGGTAATAACCATACTTCAGATGATCGAAGCCGATGTTGCCATTATATATCAATCTCTCACAAGTACCATGAAGAGGAAAACCTAATCTAGTCTGCCAATATAGCGGCGTAAAGCTCGAGCATGTGATCGACGGCTAGCTGTGGTTTTCTCGAGAAGAAACTTGACGAGATTGGAGGTGGCTATAGGTCCCTTTTGGCTTGTATTGGACTTATTATATTTGTGTCCCTTTTTTCTCCTGAGGCCTTGTATTTTATATCTTCAAGTGTTTCTTTGTCTACGTAAAACTAAAGAGCTAAGTATGAATACGATCCGAATAGTACTAATCGGATCTAAATAGGACTATGTTTTTCTTGCCTTATCTAGGACTCCTTTATTTACTCGGAACTTTTGCCATACGTATAAAGCTTGATTCCATACAGGAATTTGATATATGGTGAGTCTCGTTGAGCTTAGTATAAGGTATTTGATATTTAAGACATGGACATAATCATACATGAAAAGTTTTTATGGAAGTCTTTGAAATAAAGAATTGAATCATATCATTTTCTTTGAAATTTCTATAAAATAAGCAATCCTATAGTGATTTTAGAGAAAAATAATCAAGAGTTCATAGCCCATGTTTTTAATCCTTTGCCTTTTGCAATCCTATGTTTTTCATGCATTGCAATCAAACACATCTTTCGAAGTTCACCAAGCAATCCTATGTTTTTCTTACGTTACAATCAAACACATCTTTTGAAGTTTACATGTACTTTATATCACTACTACAGATTTGATTTTTCTGTATGAGATCCCCATTAGGTTCTAGGCGGGCCATAAGTGGCTGTGCCTGCAAAAACCGGTCCCTTGGAGTCGGTTCAAAGACCGTACGCGATAATGGGCGTATTATCGCGTGCGGGCCTCTTAAGGCGCCGTCTGAGATGTTGGATGCGGTTGCTTAAGAGGCCCGCACGATTATCGCGTGTGGGCAACTTAAGCGGACCACATGCGATGATCAGCGCCATATTAGGTCCCCAGCCCGAGCTACAACCATTCAAAACCAACGTTTCTCTCTCCAAAACTTAGTAAAAAAAAAGGAAGAAAGTTTTCAACTTCAAATCTTTGCTTGGCATTCATATAAAAGGTTTCATGCTTACTTTTCTCTTTTATTTGCCTCCATTTATTTAAATTTTCCTCAATGAAATGCGACGAATTTTGCACTTTTGCAAATGGACTTTTGTAGGCTATTTTTCTATTTTTAGCTTAAATACATTGTTTGCAAGACACAATTTTACAAGTATTTACTAGTGCATACTACTTTAATGTAATGTTGGTTTAGTTTGTCTCCATTTATTTCAATTTTCATCAGTGAAATGCGACGAATTTCGCACTTTTGCAAATGGACAATTGTAGGCTTTTTTTAGCTTAAATATATTGTTTGCATGGCAAAATTTGAAAAGTATTTACTAGTGCATACTACTTTAATTTAGTATTGGTTTAGTTTGTCTTCATTTATTTCAAATATCTTCGGTGGAATTTGACGAATTTTGCAGTTTTGCAAAATATATTATTGTAGGCAATTTTTTCTATTTTTAGTTTAAATACAATGTTATTGGAATCACTAATGCATGAAGAGTAATGTATTGTAGGTTTAATTTTTAGGGGATATTTTTTTCACATTATGCAATAAGAGCATCCTCTTCGAACTCAGCATCTTCTGGATAAGTTTTCTTTAATTGATTAATTTCCTTAACGGAATCCACTAAGAATTCAACTGTTGGCGACTGATAATTCCCATCGGCTGATTCCAGGACTCTGAAGCCGATACTAACTTTAGGCCGATGATGATTTTGGGGTTTATCAAATTTTGGCGTTAACACGGATAGAACATATCTCTATCTCTACTATTATAAAAATTAAAGATATTTTCGTTAAAATTTTGGTACATTATTCATGTTTGAGTTGGTTGTATGTCATCCGTACCCAATTCGACGTGAGTCTAGAACAACTATTATACATCTTCTTTCAGCCTAACCCCTCTCTCGCCAACCTAACAGACCCACACCATCTCGCCGTCTCGTCCCACGCGCCTTCACTTTGAGCCGCACATGCCCCTTCCCAATTGACAACTTTTTTCTCTCTTTTTTTTTGTTTTTTCTTGTTGTCTTTTCTCCCCCATCATCCTCTCCCTCTCCTTTTATTCTCCTCACTTTTCTCCTTATTTTCTCTTTTTTTTCTCTTTCAAATTTCTCTCATAAATATTTTTCTTTTGAAATTATCATTGTTTAAGGTGTGTATGCAGCAAGTTTGTTACTGTGCAAATATTTTTCATTTACAATAACGAAAACTTTCACTAATTGAATAATCAAAATTTCAATCTTTGATTGATGAGGTATAAAAAAATACACATACGTCAACTTATGGAATAGTCACCCGATCGATATGTAAGACTATGGAAAAGTGTACATAAAGAATTCTTCATGTGATGACGCATGAAACGAGCACAACCAGGTTCAATACTATATATGATTTCTAACTTTGTTTTGTCATTGTTTTGTTTGTCTTATTTCGATTTATCATTTAATTGGCAGAGTTTTTATCAATAGTAAAAAATATCATCACCTATTATAACGCACATGTATTTTTTTTAGTCCTAATAAATCTGAGCAGGTTTAGGATATGTCCATCGGATACTAACTTGTTGCATTTTATGATAGAAGAAGTACATATTTAAACGTGCGCTTGTGATTAAGTGCGAACTCGCAACCGATCGTACTGTTGCATGGTCGCAAGAGGAGATCAAGATCGAGGCAAGGGTTCTGGGCATCGGCGAGGCCACTTGTTACGTCACCGTGGAGGTGAGGAGGAAGGGCACCGGCGAGGTGCTCGCGCACGGACGACACACCAAGTACCTCGCTGTATCGAGTGAACTGTGATGATACATATGTACGTACGACCCTGCTATAGCCAGCTAGCTAGCTTTGCAGGTATAAACGGATCTCGAGAGGATGGTCCCGGTGGTTCAGGGACCACCCAAAAAATTTTAGCCTAATAAATATATACATATGTGAAAAGAAATTTTTGAAAAAAGAAAAAATAAACTCTTTTGTTAATATATTATGATGCACATTTGATCAATTTATATTTTTATATTATGATGTACATTTGATCAATTTATATTTTTATATTATGATATACATTTGATCAATTTATACTTCTAATCTTGTTATATTTGGGATATTTAAAAATATATAAATTGAACTAGCCATATAAAAATCTTAGATACACCTTGCAGCAGTCAGGAATGCATGTATATATATGCATACAATCATGTGCATCATGTGAGAAGATATACTATCGTTTTTTATATGCCATCTAAATAATTTTAAAAATTAACAAAATAAATTAATATGAGATATATCACTCTAACATATAAGGTACTCCTCCAAGTTGTACTAAAGATAAAAATAAACTAAAATACAACTTGTAGGAATCGAATTTGAACTTTCATGTTATTGAGTAATATATCTCATGTTAATCTTTCTTGTTATTTTTTTATTTTTTATAATCATTTAGATGACATAAAAAACTAGAGTATATCTCGTCGAGTGATGAAAACACTTTTCCTTAATCATGTTCCAAATCAAAAGCCCTTGCCCTTACTTCCGTAAGGCGTGCATTTTTTTTTCTTTTGTTGTTGTTGTTGTTTTGAAGGCTATGTACACTACTATCTCATATGTGTAAGATTACTAAATTAAACCATATTATTCATGTTTCTTAAATAAAATGTTGACCTTTCTGGGTCAAAAAAAGACCTAGGCATATCACGTATTTCGTGTGGCCAGTCAGCCCCTGGGTTCGCTCATAAAGATTAGTGAGCTAGACCGGACGACTGTGAGCTCCCCTTCCATGCATGTCCATTTCAAGCAATTGATGATCATCGCGACGTCCCCCTTCTCTGTTTTTTGACATTACGTTAGCATATATCCCATGTGCAGTTTTACGCATATTATTTTTGGATCACCGTCGTTTTTGAACCTCATCTAGACATAGTATTTTCCTTCGCCTAGCTAGCAGTCCAGCTGTAGTATTAGTCTTTGCCATCATACATGTAGCATGATTTCTGTATTAGAGGGAAATAATCAGAGCAATGCCACATCACCGAAGAAATGGCAGATGACATAACCATCCTAAGTGCAGGATTTTTAGTGCTCTCTCCGATCCCAAAATATAAGTGTTAAGATGCATAGCCATGCTTATACCTAGGTTGTGCTCTTTTCTTCAGCTTTAAACTAAAACTTTCTCGTTTTTTGTTAGCATATTTTTTAATCTGTTAAATGATGTTTTTTCTAAAAAAAATGCTTATAGAAGTTTCTCTAAAAACTTAAATAAACATAATTTTAAAAGTTTATAATAATTAATACTCAAATATTTATGTGTAATTGCCTTACCTCGTTTGCGTGTCATCAAAAAGTTGAACCATGTTGGAGATTCAAACTAGTCCTTAGCTCTCAACTATCCTGATGTACACGCTAATTCAATTTGCTACTCCAATTTTCTCAAAAAAAAATGCTACTCCAATTATTCAATGTTTCCTCTCTGTTAAGAAAATAAATACACAACGGAGACACAAATTTTACGTGAAAAACTCTTGTGGAAAAAAACAACGCCGACTGACAATAATCACTATAAAAAAGTTTGGTATAAACGCAGAGGATACATAGGGCTGTCGCACCCTCCATGTGCGGCTTACAAGGAATATATATAGGAGAAATCTAGGAGTTCTAATAGGCAAAGGCTCAAAGTCCTAGTAAAAAACTAATCCTATAATACAAAGTCCTATTACGAAACTAATCCAAATATATTGCATGTTGAAATTCGGATCACGTATTTAACGATCTTCACCTTCAGACGGTTTTTTCTTATAGCATAAAAATCTTTATTCTCCAAACCACCTCATGTAGATGAAATCATTGTGCGCCAAATAGTATCTTGAACTATAAAACCATAACACCTTGATCCAGAAGAGGCAAACCGTACTTCAAACTTGCCATGGGGAATAAATCCTGAATCTGCTAGTATAAACTTGTGTGAACCTAGCAGAGACGCGAAACCTGACGCACAAACTTCAAACTCACCATGGGAATAAAATCCTGAACCTGCTGTAGCAGAAACACGAACCTCTCGTGCTCAAAACGAAGTAATTGGATCCCCTGATTAACCTCTTGGTATGCTGGTATGATAGTAGCAAAATTCGCTGGAAATTTGATCACCTTGTGATTTAGATAGGAGTGAGCCTTCCTCTCGATGACTTGAATATGTTTCTTCTTTTCTGCATATGCTTCTTCTCCTAGGTAGATGTAACGCCCGTTTTGTCGCGGCGTTAGCGGGAAAACTAATCTGCTAAAAACCCTAATTGCGAAAATTTGCTCTTCCGTTGAGTCTTGTCGTGTGCCAAGGTCTCGTGTTTCCCCTCTCAGTTCAATCCCGGAGAAAACCGCGAAATCGGATTTCGAATCCGAGCCCTCAAACTCCCTCTTTCTGTTTCTCTGTAAAAGTCTGTTCTACCTCCCTTGTGCCGGGCCGATTTTCCCTTCTCGGCCTGTCCCCTTCCCTCTCCTTCCCCTCGGGCCGCCCCCTGGCCCAGCCCCTCTCGGCCGCTCCCTCTCTCCCCTTCCTTCCCTGGGCCGTCGCCCGGCCCAGCTCTCTCCCGCGCCAGGCCGCTCGGCCCGTGCACGCCGCGCACGTGCCCCGCACGCGTCGGGCCGAGAGAGCCAGCGCTCTCTCTCCCCGCGCGCGCGCCCTTGCCCAAATCGGCTAGGAGGCAAGCCTCCTTTTCTTCCCCCTTTCCCCCTTTTTCCCGACCGGCCGGCGTCACCGCTGCCGCCGTTGGCCGCTAGCGCCGGAGTGCGCCGGTCCCCTCTCCGCGCCCCAAACCGACCTCCGCGAACCGCCTTTCCCCCCCCGACCAAACCGACCTAACCCCCCTACAAAACCCCCTCCGCCGGGCCGCCATTGCCGTTCCACCCGAGCCGCTCCACTCCGCCTCGCTGCCGCCGCCGTCCTTGCCGTCCGCCGCCGCCGCAGCCGAGGGCGCCCGAAGGAGCTCCGGGCGCCATCTCCGCCGCCCTCTTCCCCGGCCCGGAGCCGTGCCGCGCCCGCGCCCGCGCCGTCGGCCTCCATCCCGGCTTGCCGCCCCGCCGCGGTAAACCTCCTATCCTCTCCCCCTCTCTTTTTCCCTTCGTCGGTTTAGGCCGTTAGCCAACCGTAGGACCCCCTCCGGCCACCGCCGTGGCCGCCGTCGCCTTCTCTCCGCCCCGGCGCCGTTACCCCCCCTTTTTTTCCTTTTCTCCCCGTCGGCGTCGGCTGTCGTCTCAATCCGCCGCCGTCGTGTCCCGCTCCGATCCGAGCCGTGGGCTCGTTCTCTCTCTCTCTCTCTCCACCGGCGCCTACCGACGCCGTCCGCCCCCTCCGGCTCGCCGCCCTCGCCGGAGCACGCAGCCGCCGCCGCCGCTCGGGCCGAGCCCTGCGTCGTCGGCCGTCGTCTTAATCCGCCGCCCGTCGGCTCCCGCCGTCGGCTTCGGCCGCCAGGCCTGCATCGGCCGCTTTTCTTCCCTCGGCTCCCGCCGTCGGCTTCGGCCGCCAGGCCTGCATCGGCTGCTTTTCTTCCCGTCGGCTCCCGTCGTCGGCTTCGGCCGCCAGCCTGCATCGGCCCATCGGCCTCCCTTGTCGGCCCATCGGCTCCCGCCGTCGGCTTCGGCCGCCAGCCTGCATCGGCCTATCGGCCTCCGGCCCATCGGCCGCTAGGCCCATCGGCCAACCCCCGCGCACCGATCGGCCGTGGGCCAATTCTTTGGGCCATCGGCCGGTCCATCGGCTCCCCTTGGCCCAACAGCCTCCTCGCTCGGCCTAGGCCGATTCCCTTCGGGCCGCCGGCCCAATTAATTTGGCCGCGCCCATTCAAATCTTTTGGGCTGCCCTTAGCCGCCCAAAATAAAGTCTAGATTTCATCCCTCCTTCGTTTCTTTTTCCAGGGAATTATTAATTAATTATTAATTCCTTTTCTTTATTCCAGAAAATCCTTTAATCTTCGGAAATTCATATCTTTTCAACCGTTCGTCCGATTGACTCCGTTCCACCTCCTGTAAATCCGTAAAATCGAGATCTATCCAATGGCACGCTTAGTGGTCTTTAATAGGGCTTCTTTTTATCGCTTTGTTGAGTCGTCTCGTTTCGCGTGTAGTCTCGGAGCCCGAAGACCCGCAGTGCGCGGATTTCGAGGAAGAAGCTCAAGATCTCGAGCAAGGCAAGTCACCTTTGATCAATTGAACCCATAATTTAAATTAAGTATTTTGATTCCGCAAACTATGCATTAATTAGGTCACACACTTGACACTTGGCCTCGGTTTGCAAGATAACCGCCAGGCCCTACCCATTTGCTGCATTCACCTTCCTTGATTATTGAATACCCTAACACCCTTGTCACCCCTCAGGTGATGCCTCGGTATCCGTACCTCGCGTACGAATACCGGGACTCCCCTCAAACTTTAAAATTGATCACCTGGGTAAAACTTGAGTTTACAAAATGCTTGGAAAACCCGACACTTGGGTCGGTGCCTTGAAAACTAAAGTGAGTTTCTAAAACTCGCGGTTCGGGAGACGTACTGGAGGTACGGTCTGCCCGCTCTCGCTCTAAGGACCGATTCCTTGGGAATTACATCCAAGCATATGTCAAGTACGACCACATGGGTGATATGGGACGCCCCTGGCTGAGTAATTAGCTAGGCCAGGGAAATCTTGATGCCAAGGGACAAGTGGATTCGCCGGGGTGGTGTCGGGGAGGACCCCTGAGCTTCCTGGCATAGTATGGTCTGGGACCTAACCTGGTGTTGGTCCGTGGGACCCCTCCCGTTGGCATAAGGTGACCCTGAGTCGGCTTTCGAAATGCCTTGTCGTGAAAGCCTTAAGGTCGCCAGACGTGACCGAGGGTCGCGGGCTGGGTGATTCGGGGTTAGTAACGTCGTGTGGGTAAAGTGTACCCCCTCTGCAGAGGTTAACAACTGTTCGAACAGCCGTGCCCACGGTCATGGGCGGATGTGAGGTGATTCCTTAGCGTAGTTTTACGAAACATCTGGTGAGATGCTGTTGGTGTGAGGTTTTCCGTTCTGTGCTTGGTTTAAGGCTGTTGAAGCAGCCGGGTCGGTAACGATTGGCAGGGAGCCTCTCGTACCGATGTGTTGACTTGTGACTGTTGAAGCAGCCGGGTCGGTGACGATTGGCAGGGAGCCTCTCGTACCGGCGTGTGAGAGTTGTGGCTGTTGGAGCAGCCGGAGTCGGTGAACGATTGGCAGGGAGCCTCTCGTGCCGACAAGAATCAATCGATACATTTTCACTGCTCCGGCCGGATGAGACGCACTTTTTCATCCGTGTCGTTGAGAAGCACTGACTTAGATGCTTCTAAAGTCTTAAACTAAAACCAATCGTGAAAAACAACTGGCTTTCCCTTGAAGCTTGCATTAAACACTTAATTCCCCTGACTTGCTGAGTACTCCCGTACTCACCCTTGCTCTATATAATTAAACCCCCCCCCCCAGTTCTCGAAGATGAAGAGGTGGATCCTGCTGATGAAGAGTTCTTCCAGGAGCAAGCAGACTTCGAGCAGTAGTAGGGTTTCGGCCTTCCCCAAGGCTTTGCTTGTGGCTTAGGGCTAGTCTCCGCTTTCCGCTTCCGCCTTTTTGTAATGCTGTTGTGAACTCGGGTTCTGTCCGCAGTTCCAACCCTGGTTGTAATCCTACTCTTAAAATAAAGAGACCGCTGCTGTTGTGATATTAAATCTTCCTGTTGTACCAGCGCTTTTTCCTGGGACTGGTACAGGCATACAGGTCAATCTGGACCGCTCTATCCTGGTCTCCGCCCGGGGCCAGTTTGGGGCGTGACAGTAGATGGTATCAGAGCGCAGCCTTGGCCTAGGACGAAACCCGACGTTAGATGACCGCAAGGATGCTAAGTTCTGAAAAAGCTATTTGCGAAAAGTTCGGTTCTGAAAATATCAAATAAATTCATTTTTCAAGTTTGTAATAATTAAAACTCAATTAATCACATGTTAATGTCACCTCATTTTACGTGAAACATTTAATCTTTATCTTTATCTTCAGTACTTTCAAACACCACCAGAATCAAAACAATGCAAACCTTGATTCCCTGATACAAAGGATGTGTGCACAAAGTATTTTTCGTCCAAAAATTTGCTCCTCATGGAACAACACAGAACTCCACGGCTTCAATTGATTTTTTTTATTCTCCCTGCTGCCTTGTTTTTTTTCTGCTCAAGTGCAATAGATGATGGTGCACTGCTGCCTCTGATTGTTGCAGCGCCTGAATACCGATGGGATTCTGTCTCGCCGAACAAGAGTGAATCGACAAGACAACTAAACGCAACAGCAGCAAGACAGCAGATCGATAACTCCGAACAAATTGAACTTGACGATTGGACGAACACGGCGGTGGAGGCTGAGTAGCAGATCGATTTGATAGATGACCACAAACCCAACAATGAAACGATCGAAACCAATGCTTTGGTACCACTTGTTAAGAAAATAGATACACAACGAAGATATAAATTTTACGTGGAAAATCCTTGTGGAAAAAAATTACGGGCGTTGACCAGCAATAATCATTATTAAGGAGTTTAGTATAAACGCAGGGATACATTGGGCTGTTGCACCCTTCCTGTGCAGCTTACAAGGGATATATATAGAAGAAATCTAGGAGTCCTAATAGACAAAGACTCAAAGTCCTACCAAAAAACTAATCCATAATACAAAATTCTATTAAAAAACTAATCCAAATATATTGTATATTGAAATTCGGATCATATATTTAACACTCTCCCTCGTAATGCCTCGGAGATCATCATATACTTGAAGCACTTGGAGTATCCGAGTGACCAAGCACTGTGGATTTGGGCCTCTATAGGCTTCCTTTATTGAGAAGGAATTAATCTCACTTTTAAGAGGATGAGAGAGGTTTTCCAAAAGAAAAAAAAAGAGGATGAGACAGGCATTGAGAAGTCCATCCAACTCGAATTAAAAGCTCTCGACGATACCGAGGTTTTCAGATGTCCGAGCTGCATCATTCAATTCCCTTCTATCCTCTAAATCCTTAAGAGCTTAACATTTGAATGCACATAATATAGCACATCATCTATTTGACAGCGGAAATAATATAGGGCAGGGCAGATGAAGCTTTTGACTTGTCTTCGATGAAGCATCTGATCAGTGATCACTTGTCTTCAAACAATGGTTACCGGTCTATAGTACTCACCAAGTCACCATCATGAATCAGATAAATGAATGTGCTGCGCTGCTAACCTAGTATCCTTGGCCCTGTGTCGTATTCTGTGTTTGTTGGTCCAGCGCGGTCCTCCTCACACTTGGTACACCGTACACCCAACAAACGTGCATAATTGCCGCCAACACATGCTGATGTACCTGTACGCTGCCAGAACATTTGGAATTAATGCATGCCATCTAAAATCTGCAAAAATATATTATCCATGCATGTGTAAAATGTATACCGTGTTTATTCGGAAGTACACCCTCCGTCCACCGATATAAGCCCCCTAGCATTTAAAACTTGTGTATAAATATAAGCATTTTCCTCAAACACTTATTGTTTAATGACGGGCATCATAATCATTTCCCTTTATTAATTCTTAATATCTTAAAAAGTCTACAAATATTAATGTATGAACAGAAAGAGTACCTTATATTTGTGAATTCAGTCTTATAAACATTTTATCCTTCCTTGCTCACAGCAGGCCCATTTATTATACACTTATATAAGGATTCTTTGGAATGAAGGAAATTCATATGATTTTTTTCTTATGTGTGTTGTTTCGAACAATCTTAGATTGGAGCATATCACATTCCTTTGGAATCCATTTCGATACATCTTTTTTTTTTCTGAGTAGTCCAATGCAACTTCTCTCTCGTCTCTCTCTAAAATCCATCTAAATTCCTATGTTATTTTCATGTGAACCATCCAAACACACTATCTTTTAAATTCTGGTATTTTATATTTCCATGGGATCTGTAACCTACGTAACATTTTAATTCTATATTTTTTTCTATTTCTGTATTTCTAAAATCTTGTATTCCAAAAGGAGCCCCTATACTCAACTACTCCGATTTTATATCATGTGCTCGACTATTGTACTACATTAATATGCTGTACACAGTGGCTTTGTGTATCTTAGAGCAGTAGCAGTTTATCCTCGCTATCCCTTTTCTTTGAAAAAATACACTGTACCCACGCTATTTTTCATTCGAATGTACATTTGCAGTTTTGCACACACCAAATACACCAGATTTCGACGACGCTCTTACCACGGCCCACAGCCCTGCGGCCAGTTCTGACCGTGAATGCCAACAGACAAACTAGTGGATTCTGATAATACGTAAGCTGGGCTGGAAGATGCTAGCTCGCTAAGTTCTGAGGCCCAACTAGCTTTGCAGAAATCGCTTACTATTATTACAGTATTACTACACAACAACAAGAGCTTGACATAAATATTTTTAGATAATGGAACATAAGATAGCTCATGAATATTACAGAAATGACAAGATGTCTGCTAGTAAAACCATGTTACTTTATTTTTTAGCATTTAAAGCCAATATACTCTTTTCGTCTCACAGTATAACTAGTTTTAGCCCTTACATGAGTATCAAAGGGAGAGGTAAAAGAATTTTTTTTCTCCTCGGGAATGGGTGAGTTGTTGTCCGGACTATTTGGGGTCTTGGGATGATATAAAAGGTCAGTGATACTCTAGTACAAGTAGTTTAGTAATAAAATCACCTTTACAAGTATTTGATCGTTATATTTGAAACAAAATCTGAACTTAAAAAATGTTATATTTTTTAAGACAGATACAATATATATCTCTTTAAGATGATCACTTAACCAAACCAGTTCAAAATGTTTCATTTGTTCTGGCACTTTAGACATGTTTGATAGAGTCTCAACTTATAAATTTAACTTTAAAAGATATAAGATATGTCTGGAGTGAAGTTATAGAACAGTCTAAACCACGCTCCACCTCTATAGTTTATTTTGTGAGAACACTCCAACCCACTTTGGTTCCTTTTTTTGACGAAGCTAAAACCGTTTTGTTTGTGCTCCACATCGAATTAAAGCTCCGCTAAACGGCCTTATTATCTGACTTGTTCAACTATCGGAAAAGCATGTTTGATTTGTTCAAATAGCTGAATAATACACTTTATATTTTTGGAAGTATGCTTCGTTTGTTATGCTAACTAGGAGTCAGACGATAGAAGGGCCTATGCGAGATCTCGTACATACGAGAAGTTTTTTTTGCAAAGTACCCTAACACATGTAAATCTCTCGGATGAGCCAAAAACAATTACGAAAAATAAGAAAAACAGTACGGGATCCGCTGTTATGAGCTGATAATATCACGTGAAGATAAAAGTACCTTCAACTTGTCATATGTGCTTGTGATCCGTCTTATAAATATGAGTGCACTTTCAGTAAAAAATTAGTGTTTAGAATTTATTGCTGGTTTTCATCTCTCTAAACACGTGAGCATATGATGTTCGCATGATGTTCATGAGCATGTTTTCTGTAATTGGTAAAAAAAGAAAGTCATCCAAAGAACACAGAGTCTACTGCTCCATTCTACTGAATGGAGTGTGAGTACATCCGAAAATAGCAGGTAAAGTACATCCACAAAATCCATTTCACTCTTTTTCTGTCCAAATTTTCACTAGCACGCCGCACGTACGCGTCCGCCCAAGTTGCCTCGATGAGTCGATGCTAAGCAAGACGAACCGGTGAGGCAGCCAAGTAGTAGCGGCCAAGTCCACACCGAGACAACACATCCCCGTCGCGTGGACTCGCGAATCCCAATTCCCCTCTCCACCTCTCCACCCAACCTCGCCGTCGCCGTCGCCGTCGCCGCCGCTCGATTTCTCCCCTGCTCTCCCCAACCCCGCAGTCCAGACTCCAGAGCGGATCGAATGCGTGGCCCTCGCCGCCCGTAGCCTAGCCCGGCCAGAACGGCGAGCGCAGCCAGTCCCGCGGCGACGCCTCCTCCTCCTCCCCTTCCTCGCCGCATCCGGATCTCCGCATGCGCCACGCCCGCGGTGCGATCTAGCGGCGTCGCACCCCCGGAGGTTGTAGAGGATTTCCGGGATTCGGGCGCCGGGTGGTGGGTGGGGGTATGGCGACTGAGGCGTCCACTTCGGCGGCCGCCGGTGCCGGGGGCGGGAGCTGGGTGGAGGGGATGTCGGCCGACAACATCAAGGGGCTGGTTCTAGCGCTCTCCTCCAGCTTCTTCATCGGCGCCAGCTTCATCGTCAAGAAGAAGGGGCTCAAGAAGGCCGGCGCTTCCGGCGTCCGCGCAGGTGACCTAATCTCGTCCTAACACCATCATTTGCTCGGTGCCAGACCCCTTTGTTGGCTTTCTGATCCGAAACGTAATGTTTGGCCTTCTATTACACATGCGATCTCTCTCGGGAAGTACTGCGGATCTGTATTAGGGTTAGGGAGAGTGGTGCTGTAAGCCTATAGGTACACCATGATGGAGCATTTTAGGGATAGCGAGAGTGGATTGGATACTAAATTGATTGGCAACGGCATGGAATTAGATGATGAGGAGTTGGCATATGTTGGCGCAATAATGATGCATTACTATTTCTTACTCTTGAGTTTATGCTACATGTTCTAATTGAATTCTTGTTTGTAATCATTGTCCGGACATATGAGCGCGTAAAATTTTTAGAAGCCGTAGTCCAGCTAAGAGTGGGAATGGCCTATATTTTCCTGACAAGATTGGGAAGAAACCATAACTCTATTGTTTGAACTTTTTAAGGGGTTATTGTTGGCTTGGCTGCAAAAATGTGTGGGAGCAATGACCTAAAGTGGTATGCAAGATGCATACCTTGTTAGTTTGGATGTACAATATATTTATAGACATATGTGCCTTGTTAGTTTGGATGGACAATAGTTCTTTTTGGCTGACTATGTTTACATTGGTCGCGTTGCAGGCGTTGGAGGTTACTCCTACTTGTATGAACCATTGTGGTGGGCTGGAATGATTACAAGTAAGTCAAAATTTCTAAATATAAGTAAGTATTCATGCTAGTACTTATCAGTGTGATATTGACAGTATTCAGTGCTGTTTTTCCAGTGATTGTTGGAGAAGTAGCTAATTTTGCAGCATATGCCTTTGCTCCTGCCATCCTAGTCACCCCACTTGGTGCACTAAGCATCATCATTAGGTAACAGCTAGCACTCACACTTCCCTAATCTCGAGATTTCCTGCTGTTTATATTTCCATCAGTCTGTTCATTCTTCATCTTAGCATATTTCTTCTACAGTGCTGTTCTTGCAGACATTATGTTGAAGGAGAAGCTTCACATATTTGGTATACTTGGTTGTGTCCTCTGTGTTGTGGGTTCAACAACGATTGTACTTCATGCGCCGCAGGAGCGTGAAATTGAGTCTGTAGCTGAAGTGTGGGATCTTGCTACTGAACCAGGTACTGTGTTGCTGACAATTTAATCTCAAAAACATTACTGGTCACATTTTTATCCCGTACTAAAGTTTTAGCTTTTGTCTTGCAGCCTTTCTATTTTATGCAGTCATTGTGCTTGCTGCGACTTTTGTGCTCATATTCTGCTTTATCCCCCAATATGGTCAGACGCACATTATGGTGTATATTGGTGTTTGTTCTCTTGTAGGGTCTCTCTCGGTATGTGTTCCATGTGTGAATAACTCTTTGAATTGATATTCATATAATACTGTTGAGTAGTTAAGCACCTGTTCTAGTATTCTGTATTCATAAAATTGTGTATATTGCTGCTTTTGGCAGGTCATGAGTGTGAAAGCACTTGGAATAGCGTTGAAACTGACTTTTTCAGGAATGAACCAGCTAATCTATCCACAGACATGGATGTTCACCATTGTTGTTGTTGCATGTATACTAACTCAGATGAACTATCTAAACAAGGTAACAATGATTTCTGTCCTAAAAGTGAACTATCATTATATCATAAGATGTTTTCATGTCATCCAAGGTCCAAGGAACATGAAACTGTACTAGAATATAACATGCCATAATGGACACTAGCTAGCTATTAAAATTAGTATCACAACACCTGATTCTGCTTGTTTAGAACTCAGGCTTGATATACATGCATGACTGTACAATGTACATCACTTTACAATTCAATATAGCTTGCTAAAGGCCCTAAGCTTACTCTGTTTCCTTTTACAGGCTCTTGACACATTCAATACTGCAGTTGTTTCGCCTATATATTATACAATGTTTACATCACTAACCATATTGGCTAGTGTGATAATGTTCAAGGTAACATCTTTCGGCTTCTATGTCCTTCTGCATTGATGTATGCTAGGCATTTCTTTAGCTTAACTTTTAAAACTGCAAGTTTGGCATAAATGAAGCAAAGCTTGTTTTGACTAGAATTGTATGTTGAGGTTGCTTATCTTTCAGATGCTGATGTAATGTGTTGGCTACTCGAAGTATTGTCAGATTATATTTTTCAGCACAAAAGTATCCTTTGCTGCATTTTGTCAACAGCAATATGCATATTTTTTTCCATATTTTACATATGAATTATGATAAATAAGGGAGATAACTGAGTCTCATCAGAACAAATCAGAAACTAGGAAGTGAGCTTTAACACCTTCATGTTTCTCATTTAGTTTCCCTTCTTTCTCCAATAGTTTGAGCGTGTGACGTACAATTGATTCTTGAACCACTGTTACAGTATAACCTATTGTCCTGAACCTCATTGCCATTCTATTTGTTCAACTTTTTTGTGAGATTTCTATCATTAGCATTGTCGTGGACAATACCATGCTGGAAGATTTTACTGAAGCATACACTGCTGAAATTTATTACCATTCTGTCCATCTGCTTCTGTGGCCACCCCATAATACAAGGGCGCATGTTTTTGTAGAAACTAAGTGGCATTTCTTGCTAGATGAGTACAGAAATACCGATCCTGTTCACTCTACCACATTTTCCTAGTTAATATGTACTTGTGTGCTTAGTACTCTGCTAAGGCTGTAAAAAATGCTTGAGGGCACTTAACAGTCTTGCTTAAGGCTTGTGAGCTACTCGAGCTCAGCTTGTTCTGGGCTTGGCTCAAGCCTAAAATGAACTTGAGATCAAGCCTAAGGCTCGTGCTCCACAATGAGCCAAGCTCGAATGCATGCATAAGGGTTATGCTCTTCTCATAGCCTGTCAACCTCATGCTTTACCTGTCCTACATTGAAGTTTTCAATTCCTCAATGCCAAGCCCAAGGCTAGCACAGTAATGCTCCTATGCTAGCTAGCTGCAATGTGTCCTAGTTGCATGTCAGTATGCCACACATCATCTTATTAGTACCGGTGGCAGCCTCCTGTCTACTCTCCTTGCTCCTTCTCTTGCTATTTCTCCTACTGTGAGCTGCTAGTGTCACCAGGGCAGCAGGGTGCTCCCCTGCTGGTCTGCTGGATAACACATCTCCAGGCATCATCACCACCGCAGTCCTGGTGAGATTCTGAGCTTTGTTGAGCCGAGCTCAAGCAGGCTTGAGCTTTATCCGAGTCGAACCTTAGACTAACTACAAGCTTGAAGGTCAGTCTAGGCTCAGATTGAGTTCAGCTCTAGTTTATGTGTAGCTTGAGTCTGGGACCTAAGCTTGCTCGAGCTCAGCTTGCTGACAGCTGTACTCAGTGCCAGTAATGGGTTTATGCCCAACTTTGTGATGATGGGTTGAGACTGGTCAGAGAGTCTGGAAGCCACAACTGTGGCAGTGGACTAAACTCTTGCTTATAAACTGAGGTATGACTAAGATTACTTGGAAAGTTAGGCATCAAAGTTAACACTTGCAATCCTTCTCTTCTATCAAGATTAATCCAACTCATAGTAATATTGAATGGGATTTGAGGGAAAGGACAATCAAGTTATAAAACGTATCATCCCGACTATTTTGTTTTTGAGGGCAGTCACTGACTTAGTGGCCATTACCTGATAAATTTGATTATTTGAAGCTGTAGACATTGAACCAACTGCACCTAGTATGATCCATGACAAAGCTATTGTTTTGAAGTTCCCTAGGCAATCCTTCTATCATTGGTTGACCTGTTCTACTTGATTTAACTTTGTTGCTAGTCAGTTGATTTGGCTGTTGGCTGAATTGTTATGCTACGACAATACATAGGATCTTTATATAATTTTGAGCCTTGTGGTTGTGGTTAATATTATGTCTTGTGGTCTGTCCCATCTAACTTATTCTTGCAGTCTGCAAAACTCAAGTATAGACTACCACTACTGTCCACTGTCCTATCAGTTGTACATGTAGCGGTGGAAACCTGCTGTGCTTAGTGAACAAGCTCAAGTTGTGTTGTGGATAACTAATATACTTGCATGCAGGACTGGGATCGTCAAAATCCAACTCAAATTGTGACAGAGATGTGTGGTTTTGTTACCATCCTTTCTGGGACGTTTCTTCTTCACAAGACGAAAGATATGGTCGATGGTATGATTTCATACTCTTTCTTTAATTTGCAAAAAAATATGTTTGTAAATTCTCACTCTGGCCTCATAGGACTCCCACCAACTCTACCTATCCGAATACCAAAACATGATGAAGATGGCTATGCGGCTGAAGGCATCCCCCTCAGGTCTGCTGCTGAAGGCCTCCCTCTTAGGTCACCAAGAGCAGCAGAATGATTTTGACCAGCGAACTGCAAGCATTCCCAGCCATTCTTTCATTCCATACAAATTGTAGATGTACTTTAGGTCTTATAAGGTAAAAGCTCGGCTCCCCTGTAATTTTTGAGACATCGGTACAGATTGGGGATAGATTCCCCTTATACATCTCAAGATACCCAGAATGGGTAAGAATCAAAAAGGTTTTTTGGATGTAAATCCCGGGTGATGGTCTGATGGATGCACATGCCGTTCTTTGGAACTGTTGTATTCTTTCAAATGAACAATTAGAAGTAGGAAGAGCAACTCCAAGAAGATACCATTGCTGATTTCCGTCAAGAACCTTTTTTTTTTTTGGCCTCCCCTTCATTCAGGCTGCTGTATCTATTTTCATTTTTTGTTGCTTTGATGTTCTTAGCTTCTATGTGGGGGCAAAGGTTCGGTTGGCTCGGTACTCTTGCTGAAGCAATCCTTTCTTCCTTGCCAAAGTTCATGAGTACCGAAAGGTGGATTCTTTCCAGTTTCTTGTTTATTTAGTTGTTTCGGCTAACTCTTTAACTAAACTTCTCTCATCATCCCAAGTTCCCAACCGTGTGCATCTCAATTCTCACAAGCTCGTGCACACAGCCCCTACCAATGGCTGAGAAAGAAGAATGCAAGGTGCTCATCGATCAAGCCAGCAACGAAGCTGGTGATCCACACCAAGAAGACGACTGCGAAGACGACGACGACGATAGCTCGAGCCTCATCCTGCTGACCAACCTCATCCTGAGCGGCACGGCGCGGCTCAACGTCCTCCTCCCGACCGCCACCATCCTCGCCTTCGCCATCTTCGCGCCCCTCCTCACCGACGACGGTAAGTGCACCCGCCTCAGCCGCGCCCTCACCGGCGCTCTCATGCTCCTCTGCGCCGCCTCCTGTGTCTTCTTCACGCTCACCGACAGCTTCCGCTCGCCCACCGGCCGCCTCCGGTACGGGATCGCCACGCTGAGCGGCATCCGAACGTTCTGCGTCGGCAGCCATCGCCGGAGCGGCAGGAAGACGGGGCCGAGGGAGCCGGAGAGGTACAGGCTGCGGTGGTCGGACCTCTTCCACACCGCCCTGGCCCTCGTCGCCTTCGTCACGTTCGCCGCGTCGCACCACGACATCGTGCTGTGCTACTACCCCAGGGTGCCCAGGAAGGTGGTGAACACCGTGCCCCTCGTGATCGGGTTCGTGGTGAGCCTCCTCTTCGTGCTCTTCCCTTCAAAGAGGAGGGGAATTGGGTACCCATTCCTGCTCAGCACCGACCTCGTGTACCTACGCCGCTGATGAGACGAACTGGATCGCATTGTTTGCTGATGGATTTGTATTGTGTGAAAGCTTGATTTTACATGGTTCTCTTGGGTAATTTGAGCCAAAATGTATGTACATTCTTCATTGCCTCTCTCAAGTACAAAGCGGGAAAGAATGTGTATGGAGGGGGAGATGTATCGCAACTTTGCTAGTAGTAACTTGTTTCAGGCTGCATGTTAATTGTCTTGATCTTGTTCATCCCTCTGCGTCAGGGTCCGGCTCAAGGCCCGCGATTTGCTTCAGCGGCTTCCAGACGAATTTTCTCCTGAACCAAACAGAGCACAAAGGTTAATTCAGAGATCGCAAGAACACGCGTCATTATTAATTTCGGGGTTCAGATTTACTGTACCAGTTGCCGCATTCCGCGATCACCCTGACTTTGGGGCGGATGTCAGGGAGAATGGCGAGGAACTGCAGCTCCGCCTTGGAGAGAACCTGCAGAAACAAAAACCAACAAGCAAATTAACGGGACGCAAATGACATACAAACGAAACGAAAAATTGTAGAGCTGAGCTAGAGAACAGGATGGTGAGATCGATGGATGGATGGAGAGTTGGAGACCTTGGCTTCCATGACCCAGACGACGAGGCCCTTGGCGTCCGGGTGCAGCAAGCTGAGCCTGTAGTCCACCTCCGGCGGGAAGTACCACCTCGCCACCGGCTGCCTCCCGAGGCTCGGCTGCGCACATCAGGGCAATCAAGCGAGCAAGCTCCCGTGTCAGCCATGATCGGAGGTAGCTAGCTAGCTAGCTCGAGATCGAGAGAGAATTTCAGCTGGACTGACCGGGCAGACGGGGTGGATCTTGGTGAGGGTGGTCTCGGGGTCGCCGAGGCCGCGGGCGGAGAGGTCGAGGAAGTAGTAGCCCTGGTAGCTGAGGCGGCTGAGGTAGCGGCCCTCGTAGCCGCCCTCGTGCGGCGGGTAGATGGCCAGCGACTTGTGCTTCTCCACGTCGTCCAGCCACCGCCCCATGTCCGGCTTCACCAGGTCCCCTCCCACGAAGTCCCACAGTCCCCCCGCCCGCGCCGCCGTCGTGCTCGGCGCCCGACCCGTGCCCACCCGCGCCCACGCCCCCGCCCCCGCACCGCGCCGCTGCTGATGCTGCATGGGCGACGCCGCCGGCAGCGGGGTCACCGTGCGCGCCGCCGCCGCCGACCACATCGCCGTGGTTGCTGTAGTGTTGTGCGTGTGTGTGGGTGTGGGTGCCGTTTGTTTGATCCTGTGGCGGGAAGATAACAGCCGCGCGCGTACTGACCGCGTTGAGCGGATAAGACTCGTGCGCCCTGTTTGTTCCGGTGCCGTGTTGTTGTTGGACTGCGCGGTGATTCGCTAGGAGTTTTAGCCAAGCGGATGGGCCGAAACGTGGCCCGTGTGTGGGAGTGCCGAGGTGGGCCGAGTTTTTTTAAATATTAAATGTAATTACATTCTAAACTTATATGTAAAAAAAAAAACCTTGCATGGCCGGTTGGTTAGCTGTGCGTGGGGTCGCAGCGTCGATCCCTGCCTCAAGCGTGCGGGATCAAAATTTTCATCCTATTTTTGCACCAATCTCAACAGATCTAAGAATCCACAAAGTGGAATTTTTTTTTGAAAATAAACTGTTCGCAATTTTATAGCAATTCTCCGAACTTTTCGGGCATGCGTGTGGTACGCACTTTCTCTGGCCTTGGTTAACCATCTCGTCAGTGGTCTACAGGTGCACAACACAAACCTGGTACGCACATTTCTCCTAGCACACATACTCGAGCGTTTTTTTTTCTTTCTGAACAAAAGATCACCTAAAAGATGCCTGCCTAATCACTCCCTAACCTCCAGAGTTCAGCGCGAGATGAAGGTTTTAAACTTTAAATACAACCACGTGACAGAAACATTTGCTAACTGGGCACCACCAAAGCGAAAAAGGCGATAAAACATTTTAGTACCGGCCGCAGAATCTTCTTCCCCACTCTCCATTGATGGCGACTGCAGAGGTCCAGGATCCATGAGAGCGAGCAGAGAGCCAGCACGAACCCACTGAAGAGTGTCGACTTGGCGATGGCAGAATCCAACTCACTAGAAAAAGCGAGATCCCGTCTCAAAGTTGTGCTTGCTTGGGATCTCTCAACTTTTTACGTGTCACGGAGCCTCCGAGATTCTTCCTTCTTGCAGTATCCATGGTGCTCTCTTCTCTCTATTTAACTTTTTTTTTTACCTGTGGTGGAAGGAAGAAGAGAGGAAGATTCTTTCGTCTTGGTGGATTCAATCACTTCAGAAAAGGAACGGTGAGTGAATTTTAGCGCCAAAGTTGGCTGAGATTGTGAGGTTGGCGCCAGGACATGACTGATAAGAGGAGTTCATAGTACAAAGAGACACTTCCATTTCCTTTATCTTTTCCTTCATAAATTATCTTCTACAGTACATCGACAGTGACACGCACTGACACTTTTTTCCCCTTAGCGTCTGGTCACTGCTCTCTTTTTTTTTCTTTTCTCTTTTGGGTTTAATCGTGTGAAGTGAATTTGATTTTCCTTCTACGAGAAGTGATAATTTTGATTTTTGACGTAGGCGATCAACGTGTTTGTTTTGGGTGTTTTCGTGATCCGATCAAGTTATCAGTAACCCTTGAACGGGCGGTACACCTTGAGATCCGACATGACGCCGGCGATGGAACCCGCGGCGGCGGCGATGGAGATGACGAGGCAGCCGATGCTGAGCATCTGCAGGCACACCCACCGGGTGCTCCACCGTGGCACCTTCTTCTGCACCACGTACATCTCCACGGGGAAGTAGACGGTGAGCGGCCAGAATCCGAGCGCGCCGAGGAACCCCACCACGTCGTTGAAGAATGGCAGGAGCATGGACACCACCGTGGTGGCGACGACGAACGCCGTGCGCCACGTCGACCGGAACAGGTTCACCTTGTACCGCCTCGACGGGGAGAGGTGGAGCTCCACCTCCTTGGTGATGTACGGCGACTCCGGCCACCGCTGCGCCGCCCACTTCTCGACGAAGGCGAAGAGCGGCTGGCAGAACACCTGGTAAGCGCCGACGAGGTGGACGACGATGGCGGCGTTGGCGATGTCGAGGAGCCAGAAGGGCTCGTAGAAGCCAAACCCGGTGAGGAGGTTCCCCGGCGCGTCGTCGCCGAACGCGGCGTAGCCCATGCAGCCGCAGAGCATGTAGAACACCGTGGTGACCGCCACGCTCACCACCGTGGCGCGCTTCATCACCGTGGACTCCGACGGCGGCGGCGCCCTGATGGTGTCCTGGATCTCGATGAGGATGAGCGAGTAGGAGTAGGCGAACGCGATGTCGCCGAACGCCTGCAGGCTCCGCCACACCTTGTCCATCGGCGTCACCACGCCGATGCTGATCCCGGTGAGGCTTCCCTTGAACCCTCCGTTCGCTGCAACGCAACGCCATGCATGCACACATGAGTTCAACGATCGAACACATGTTGATCGAACTCTAGTACCAAGAAACTTGGATGGATCATGGCGTATGTACGTACCGACGACTTGGACGATGCCGAGGCTTAGGCCGATGACGGAGTAGGTGAAGGACATGACGGCGGCGAGCATGGAGAGCCAGGAGATCTGGTCGAAGTCGGGGATCTGCGAGAAGAAGACCTCGGCGACGCCGAAGATGATCATGTAGGGCACGCTGGAGACGTTGCAGGGGTCGCCGTGCCCCTTCTTGTGGAAGCAGTTGGCCCTCCCTATCGCCAGCATGCTGATGGACGCCGCGATGGTGTAGCCGATGGCGACTCCGACGATGTTGGCGTACTGCAAGAACCCGCAGATCTTCACCTTGAACCCACTTAGGTTGGCGTTCACGGCGTCCATGTAGGTGTAGTTGCGCTTGCCGGTGACGGGGTCGCCGGAGCGGTAGCAGTCGGAGAGCAGGGCGGAGGTGTAGTAGGTGACGAGGGAGAAGAGCACCATGACCGCCGGGCCGGCCACCCACCCGAGCTGCGCGATGGCCCACCCCAGCGACAGCACGCCGGAGCCGATCACCGCCGTGATGATGTGCGCGCTCGCCGTCCACATCGTCCCTGCACCGCCGTGTGCGTACTCACGTCAGCGGCCATCAGCAAGAAAGCTTAATTACGCCGGTGTTGTAACAGATTTGTGCTGCGCTTATTACCGTTGCGCCTGGGGCGGCCGTCGTCGTCGAAGAGCTTGGAGCCGGCGGCGTGGCCGAGCTCCACGCCGTCCATGGCGGCCGCCGATGGCGGGTAGTAGTACGTGCCAACCACGTTCTCCCCCATGGTCTCAGCTGATCAGCTGGCTGCAGGCAACAGAGATTGCAGCACGGCTCAGTACACACAGCAAGATACAAGCAGTGTGCAGCAGCAGCAGCAAGCTGTGACTGTGACCTATGCACGTAGATGCATGTGCAAATTCTGCAATGCAAGTGCGAGGTGGTGGGTGAGGCCGGGGTGGGGTTGCAATTTATAGGAGCCGGCCGGCGAGAGCGAAGTGGGTGCAGGATCATGTCGGTAACGAGCGGCCGGCCGCGGCGGCTGCCGTGAACGGTGGCTGGTGGATCTTGTTGGGGAGAAAGGTGCTACACTGCAAATCGCAACTAGAGTGGACATTCAACGCTGGTCTAAGGCTTTGTTTACATGTTCCCAGCGCGCACAGTGATCACGGAAAACGGAGCGGTCATTAACGCGTGATTAATTAAGTATTAGCTAAATTTTTTTTCAAAAATGGATTAATTTGATTTTTTTAAGCAACTTTTGTATAGAAACTTTTTGCAAAAAAATTCACCGTGTAGTAGTTTGAAAAACGTGCACGGGCGAAAATAACTGTGGAAACGTTCTGCCGTAAGAGGAATAAAATTTAAAGCTGGAATCAGCCCTATATATTTTCCGCAAGAATTTAGGAGTTATAGTACCAAATAAACCAGTAAAAACCTATCTTTTTTTGTCAAAAGAAAAAAAATTACACATCTACTTCATAAGTTTACATAGCTAGGCTCGATAAAGATAAAATCAGATCATCTTATGTGTAATGTGGGCGCTGATTTGTGAGTCTGTGAGCGATAGGAGTCACAGGGGCCAATGTTAGATGATCTGGTTTCGACAAAGATAGAAAACAAACATGGCAAATCCTAAAACGATACTGTTCAGGTTTACAATTTTTTCAGACGAGGACTACTCTTGAAGTCTTGAGGAGTACTACGGTTTTCATGCGTTTATGGGGGTCAACGGGCGAAGAGGGTGTACCTACTTGCCACACCACACTGTTAATCCAGCATCCGAGTCAACGGTCCTCACACGCATATGCAGTACACACACAAAAAAAAAGGATCATCACAGCGCGGCAACACCACCCAATTTCTCTGACGCGCACAGGTCAGTCAGATCGCCGAAAACTTCACTGTAACAGATATCGAACTTTGCATCACAAGAGCTAAGATAAGATGGCAACAGTCTCCTGCATTCTACCACTTGCGCGCTACCTCAGTGCGTGCGTGCAACACATTTACAGATCTTTTCCATGCATGGCTAGCTAACTTACCTACCTCTGAAGAAGATAGCTGCTCTCCTGCTTCAATTGTACTCCCCTTGCAGGGATTAAGCGAGCAATTAAGCAGGAAATGGATCAGCAAAATGGGAAGATATGTCCAGCTTGATGAGCTTGGTGTGGTGTGTGTTCATCTGCAACGGTTAGGCCGGTTTATATAGGGTGCTTTGCTTAAGGCTGTCTGCATGCAGATCTTCGCCTCGCAGGGCAATGGCATTTGGAGTTTTCGTCCATTCTTTTTTTGGTTCCATGGAATAGGTTCGGTATCTCCTCTTTTCGGAGTCCACTTGGCCATGAATCATTGTTCATCTCCCGTTGGATGGACCTCAATTGATCAACGAATCATAAGACTTAAGAGCATCCAAGAACAACTTTAGTCAAGTGCACTGTGCACAAGCCCGTATGTCATTGCTCAGGATTAGAGATTAGCGTTTGAAACAGATTGTTCACCCAATTATTATTGTGAGTTATTTGCTTGATTATAGGAAAAATATATATAAATTAAGAAATTAACTTAAAAGATATAACTTAGAACAAATGGTTAAAATATGCAGTAGAAGAGAATATTGTAAAGAAAATCATATTTTTAAGAAGCATGGAGTAAATGATTTGTGGCGATAATTCATAGGCTGAAAAGAACGGGGTTATAATTGATTTGTAGTTCGCAAGAATGAGTGCATTAGATCATAGTAGCATCCGCACTTAAACTCAGTATGATTTGGGGTTCATAGAATCACACTAATAACTTTCAGAATGCTTACATTCTCCATTTGACCGGCCCTAGCCCAAGAGGAAAGAAAAGCAATGGCTAGGGATACACGAATGTGCCTTTGTGATGGAGGGCCATTCTTTTTTTTTTTAAGCTCCACAAGAGTAGTACTAGTATATATGATAGATAAAACAGATGCAAGCACTTAATAAGATCCAGGAATCATCATGTATACGATGATAACCCGAGTACTAAGAACCTAATTGGACAGATTAAACTAGCTTAGAGTAGAAAAGGGGTCGACTGATCATGGCATCAAGCAAATGCAGGGGCCCTTGCTGCTTGGACAGAAACAATAAAGCAGCGGCTGGAGCTGTCCCCTGTCTGGCCCTTTTTGTCTTGACCAGCATTTGTGCTCTTAAACCTGTTAAAGCTGTAGTATAACGACTGTTAAGCACCTAAACCTGTCCTGCAGTTGTATCTTTAGGGAAAGGTACATGTACATAAAAATTTCTTTCAAAGCATAATTTGCGGTTATCTCTGTTTTTTTTAAACGAACCGCACAAGACAGTGCGAGTTTCATGTATTGCTATAGCAGAAAAAAAATACAAGTCTATAGTCCTGAAAAACCATAGTCAGGAAAAAAACAACCACACCACGCGTCTAAAACAATACCCACTGCAAAAAGCGAAACAGGAGATCTTCGAGTTGACACCTCTAAGAAGGGAACGATACCAAGAGTGTCGTTGCCGTCTGTCCCAGGGAGCCAGGACATGGTTTTCACCTGAAGAAAGTAAATTGGGAGAGACAAGAAAATGTAGCAACACCCCAAGAGGAAAGCGGTGCCCGCAGGCGTCATTGTTGCCGGCCCGAAGGCAGAGCTTTCGCCCAAATTTTCACCCCTTCCAAGAAATAAACTGTGCACGCTTCGCTACCACCACCATCGAAAGCCTTTGACGCATGGCCACCGAGCCGGCGCCACGCCACCGGCCGACCATCATGGGGAAGCTCTATCCCCAACACGTGCCGGCTCCATGCACGCAGTTGGGTTGGATGGGGAGAGGGTGAGAGAGAAGAATGGATCCCCTCTTTCCTACACTAGCCCGCCCGACATGACCATATTTTGTCGGAAAGGTGTCATCGCAAGAGGACAAAAGCTTGGATTGGGGCCCATGAAAAACCGCAGCTCCCCCCCAACAGAGTAGCTGCCGACTCCACCATGATCCTGTTGCCCGTGTCACCTTGGGCCACCAGACTGTTTCGCCGTCGCCTTGCCACCCTTCGCACCGTGCCAATGATACCCTCCGTCACAGTGCTCCCGCCATCCAAACGTCGCGGCACTAGAATGTCCACCGAAGCACGACGCTCTTGCCCCAAATCCGGTGGAGGGAACTGGATCTTGCCCTGAGAGAGGCCAGAAGCCCACCACACGGACCAAGCCGCCGCGTCCAGCGCCAGCAGGGAAGGCTCGCGCCGCGCCGAGACCGCTGGGTCGCCGTCGTCGCCGCTTCATCTCCTCCACCGTCACCACCGTTGTCACCGCGGCCTGGCAAGCGTGTTGCGTAGCTTTGGCCGCCCGCTGTGGCTTGGGCTCTGCCGCCGCCAACAAACGCCATCGCCGCCGCCACCCGCATCAGTCGCCGCCGCCACCGCCACCACCACCAGTCACCTCCGCCACCACCACTCGACCCCACCGCCAGCCGCCACCCCGAAACCCCCAAATCCCTCCTCCCTTGCATTCTCCCCAACTTTGACGCATCCCAGGGAGAGCGATGAGTAGGACAATGCCGACGATCATCAGCCTTCTCACCCTACTTTAGGCGATGATTTAGGTTGCCCTACAAGGCGGCGCACGGTGGGGCTCCATCGTCGGCATGACTATGGTGATGGACCTTAATTTCAGAGAAGAAGAAGAACCAACGCCTGTGTACTGTGAGTACCGCCCGTCTTTTTCCTGAGCTATAACATTCATCTAGCTGAGTTTTAGTGGTAAAATTTTGTTCTTTATGCAATACGACATGATATTGTTAGAAATAGTCGAGGTTTAATCTAGTTTTAGTTGGTTGTTGATTGGGTTGTCTTTATTTGGAGAATGCGAGGGAGGAGGGATTTAGGGGATTTTGTGGGGTCTTGGTGTAGTAATGTAGCTCGAAGGGGCTAAGTACAATTTTACCACCATATTGTCCTTGGAAGGAGGCCGGATGTAAAATTGTTGCCTACGTGAAGCGTCACGTCGGCGGTCACTCCTGATCAAACGAGGTTCGGACTATTGTGGTTCACTAAACAAAGATCATGAGTTTAAACGTGTAATTTCAAGTTTACGGATCTAAGTGACACTGTCGCTCAATTTTAAGGACTGGCCATATATTTTACTCATAAATCTAAACCTTTCATCTTTCCTCATTCAATTGACTGAATCTATTTACACTGCTACCTCAACTACTGATATTGCTGGTATAATTTTTTTACTAGTAATAAAACTTTAAAATCAACTGGTAAGATTATTTTTATTGGTAAAAATACCGGTCGTAAAATACTCTGCAATCATGGCATATGGTCTGCAGATACTTTCTTTGACTCGGCGCTGGGCCACAGGTTGGTGGCAGGCCTCACCATTCCTGATCGCGGACAAACTTTGCGATGCAACTAGACCAATGTAATTTAGATAGCGGATTTTATTTTCGATCTAAGTACGGCCAATAAAATTTAGATGGAATATGTTTATTTTATGTCTCTTAATTTATCATTGAGTCTAAAATTCGTTCCTAAACTAAAATACCAGATATACCTCATGTTACAATTTATAATACCGTGTTAACTCTAATTTCACTATAGTATAGTGACTGGTTTTGACTGACGTAACGAGTACCTGTGCTTCACATGTCAGCTAGCCAGCCCTCCAGCTCTTCTCTTCTAGTGATAGCTTCCACGCTACTATCTCTCTCGTCGACTCTACGGCGGCGTTGTGCCGTGTCGTCGTCGCTGGCGGCAGGGATGAGCTATTCCGGCGGCTGCTCCACCTGCCTTGAGACCATCTTCTCCGTCGTGCTCCCGCCGCTGTCGGCTCGATCGCCTGACTAATTCCTGCTGCTGTTTTCGTGCAGTCGGAGTTCGTCGTCTCGTCGGCGCTGACGGCGCTGTTCTACGTCCCCGGCATCGTCTACTTCGTCTGGGTCGTCATCCTGAAGACGCCGCTGGAGCCGTCGGGCATCGACGGGAAGCGGCCGTACTACATCGATGGTGGGACGATTTGTTAGTGGGTGCAGCCAACTGCTAATTTGCAGTGGATGGATGTGAGCCATGTTGTTGGATTCATGGAGTTGCTTACATACAGAGATCGATTAATGGTGTTGCATTGATTGCCTTTCACGTTACTAACTGTCTGTCTCCGAGTTTGAGCTGAGGTTTCTCTATGTAAAGATGAAGTGCTGAACTGATGAACTCACGTTGCACGCGGCGCCTTCATTCTCCACGACAAGCTCGTCGCCGCCCTCGTCCGGCACCCCGCCTCTGGCCGCAACCCTCTCGGGCCACATGCGTGCTGCGCCCGTGCCGCCACTCCCCAGGCCGAGCTCCGCACCCACATCCGCCGACTCAATCACCGTCTCTGGAGGAAAAATTCCCGGAACCCTAATCCGGCTGCCACTAACCGAGCTCCAAAATTCGTCGCACAAATCGCCAATCCTCCCAAATTGAAGGTAAAAATGGATTCTCCATTCAAAGTACTTCATTTCCCCTCTCCTGCCCCGGCGATTCCGCTATCAGAATGCCACCGGCGCTCTCACTCCCGCCGCCACCGGACCGAACGGCGCGCCGCCGCCTCACGCTTTCCCGTGCCCAGTCGCTGCCACCTCGAGCTCCGCCGTGGTCCCCTCGAATTCCCAGGCCATCGCGCCCCCGCCTGAAATCGCCGGAGCGCCGCCGCCACCACGAGTGCCGCCGCCGCCTGCTTCTGCCCCATGCATGGACGGAGGGAAGAGGGAGATGAGGGAGAATGGTTGGCCGCTGCCCATGGTCCCACTTGTCACGTCAGCCAAAATCAGCGATTGTTCAAGCGACCAAAAAGTGACTCGGTATTATGAGTTAGAAAATATTTTGGTTTGATGACGAATTTTAGACTCAGTGACGAATTGAGAGACTCAAACTGAACTTATTCCAATTCAGATAGCGGATAGCCTTTTCGATCCAGTTAGGCCCAGCATAATCCGAACCTGCTCCACGGGCCGTTCATTCTTTTAATTAATTATTCAGGCTATGAAACACGGGCAAATGTACGGTGGAAAAACCCCAACTTTGGTAAAATGTTTGTTCACGAACGGAGCTATTGCTCTTGACGATCTTGGATTGATCATCCTTGCATTTCAAGATTAGCGTTGACTTGGAAAGGAGAACCTGGCATACATGCCCTGAAGATGATAACCTGAATCAACGAAATGTTTACAGTTTACTGCATCGCTGAGAAGTGAGAACTATAAAGTATTGGTCAGTTCGTTGGCTCGATCTATCTAGTTTAGCATCATCATCTCAACAGATTGTTTGTTCCCTGCAAAGGTAGCTATCAACCACCCCCGTGATGCATCTTTTTAGCTACATGGAACCAACTTTCTCATGATTCTCACCGTGAGATCGAAACCACAGCTGCTCTGAGTTGACCTCCTTTGCATAATCCTGAATCCCGGATGCAGTTTTGAGTGTTTGACTATAAACACAGCTTGAAAAAGAATGCCATGGCCACTAATCTACTCACTAGTTATCCTTAGAACGAATTGGACCTTGGCTTTATACCCTTTTTTCCTGTACCTATCGAACTATTGAGAATTTGAGGTGTTTTTGCATCCATACGTGGATACTACCACAACCAAACAAGCAGAAGACAAGATCTGAATAATTACAGGAATACTGAATACTCCTATGTGATAAATTCAGAGATAAGTGAGTAGAACTGAACAAGTAGTCAGCAACATGCCAAGTCCGATGCTTTCTTTCCATGGCGCGCAGCGGCTGCTTCCCGCGAACGACGCGGCGTGGCGGTTTCCGGGCCGACGCGATCTCCCCATCGACCCCGTCCAGACCGCTCACTGACAGGCCGGCCCCACTTTTGACCTCTGCAGGTCGGGTCCACGAGCCATAGACTCCCAGTGGCGTTTAAAACGTCTCGACGCACGGGTCACTATGACTCGCCTACTCCACATCATCGACTCGCTTCGTTTGCTCGTGCTCTCCATCCGCCGCGATGGCGATCGCCTCGGCGCTTGTCCGACTCGCCGCCGCCGCCGCCGTCGTCGTGATGGGCGTGGTGTGGCCAGCGGTGAAGGCGGCGGGGGGCAGGAATAGCTCGACGGCGTGCCCGCTCGACCTCGGGTACGTGCGGGCGTTCCCGTGGGACCGCGCGCCGTGCTTGCCGCCGGTGGCCAACCAGACCGCCTGCTGCACGACGCTCCTCTCCGTGCTCGGTGTCGGCCTCGCCGCGCGCCTCCGCGCCACGGGTCACTTCCGGCTACCGTCCGCGAATGCCTCGACCGCCTGCCTCGCCGCCTTCTCCGACAAGCTCGCCTCGCCGCCGCTCTCGCTCCCGGACACGCTCGTGCCCGCCTGCTGGCCCGTCTCGTCCCAGCTCGCCATCTCGCCGTCCTACTGCGCCGGGGTCACCACCGCCAAGCAGTACGTCACCACCGTTGGCAGCGCCGAGGTTCTCGCTAGCCTCAACTCCTCCTGTGGCTCCGATCTCGCCGACCTGTCGCTCTGCTCCAGCTGCCTCGCCGCTGCCATCGACGCCTCAGGTAGGCTCATCGCCGCCGCCGCCAAGGGAACCAATCCGCAGAACTGCTTCTACCTCACCGTCCTTTACGCCGCCGGCGTCTCCAGTTCTGCCGGCCCCACCTCCCCCGGCACCGCCAACTGCGCCCTCGGCCTCGCTCTCTCCATCCCTTCGTCCTCTTCGTCGCCGGCGTCCAGTTCCAACCACACCAACATGGCGGTAGCCACTGCCATCCCGATCGCTTCTGCGCTACTCGTCTCCGTCATAGCAGCGCTGCTTGTATGGAGGAGGAGGCAGGACAGCATCAGGAGCAAGAACTGCCGTTTCTCCGGCGAGCGGCGGATGTCGCGCCCTCGGCCGAACGTCGGTTCGGTTCTGTTCAGCCTCGGTGAGCTGGCGAAGGCGACCTGCGGGTTCGCCGAGCGGAACCTCATCGGCCGCGGCGGGTTCGGCGTCGTGTACCGCGGCGTGCTCGACGACGGGTCCGTGGTCGCCGTCAAGAAGATGCTCGACCCGGACATGGAGGGCGGGGACGAGGAGTTCACCAACGAGGTGGAGATCATCAGCCACCTCCGGCACCGGAACCTTGTGCCGCTGCGCGGGTGCTGCATTTCCGACGACGACGTCGATGAGGGCAAGCAGATGTTCCTCGTGTACGACTACATGCCGAACGGCTCGCTCGACCACTACATCTTCAAGGACGGCGGCGAGGGCGGACGCCGGACGGCGCTGTCGTGGGCGCAGCGGCGCGGCGTGATCATGGACGTGGCGAGGGGGCTGGAGTACCTGCACCACGGCGTCAAGCCGGGGATCTACCACCGTGACATCAAGGCGACCAACATACTCCTGGACACCGACATGCGGGCGCGCGTGGCGGACTTCGGCCTGGCGCGCCGGAGCCGGGAGGGGCAGTCCCACGTCACGACGCGCGTGGCCGGCACGCACGGCTACCTCTCGCCGGAGTACGCGCTCTACGGGCAGCTCACCGAGAAGAGCGACGTGTACAGCTTCGGCGTGCTGGTGCTCGAGGTGATGAGCGGCCGGCGCGCGCTCGACCTGTCCGACCCCTCCGGCGTCGTGCTGATCACCGACTGGGCGTGGACGCTCGTCAAGGCCGGACGCGCTCCGGAGGTGATCGCTGAGGCGCTGCGCGAGCGGGAGGGCCCGGCCGGGGTGCACGCCATGGAGAGGTTCGTGCTCGTCGGGATCCTGTGCGCTCACGTCACGGTGGCGTGCCGCCCCACCATGCCGGAGGCGCTGAGGATGCTGGAAGGGGACGTGGACATGCCCGACTTGCCGGAACGGCCGCAGCCGTACGGCCAGAGGATCGCGTTCGACGAAGGCGAAGCCAATTTCAGCGCCTCGTCGGTGCTGAGCGGCCCATTCATGGACTTCGGTGACATGCTCCGGTGAGGCAATGGCCAGGGCAGTGGTATCAATCGTTGATGGATGCAACGAGAAATTTGTTTTAGTTTGGAGACTTCTATGGATCTCCAATTTTACATGCTGCAATGCTGCAGTTTTGCAACAAATGCAGACCAACTGATGTTCACAGTTAGTCCAACACCATTAGTTGATGTCAATGACAGTGTATCACTCTGTCTTGTGTTGGAATGCTAATAATATTATGCATAACATATACTATACTTTAATTTGCAAGTGCTAGCTAACTGATGCTCAGAGCCTCAGAGTCATATAACTCAGTAACTGGCAGTGTATCATGTGTTGAAATGCAAGTGAAACGACATTAACATGAAACCAAGCTTGCATAAATTGTTTGTTACAAACACAAACTACTATTCACCGTCTGACAAATGGGGTGATAACACAAGCATACCTTGCACGAAGTTACTAGAGACAGACTATATATTGGCACACAAAGCAACTCACATATGACATGTTCAATAGTTCATCCAAACAAACATGAAAACAGGGATACAGTTGACAATGCACTAGGACATTCAATCCAGTGGTGGATGAGATAACTGGATGAAGTGGCGGGGCGACTTAGCAGCTTAGTTGTTCTCCTGCAGGTTGGGGTGGCTGGGCTGCACGCGGAAGGTGATCGGCATCTGGGCCGCAAAGTCCCTGTCTGGATGGTACCCAAGCTCAAGATCCCTCATGCTCCCGCTCAGCGCTATATCTTGCTGGTGCTGGATGAAGGATGAAAAACAATGGCTTAGGTAAGAGAGTATCTGATAAACTACCACATCCTGCAGGTACTGCAACTCTAATTTATAGTTGATTTACTTATGTGGGCTGTGGCAGTATTATTAGTACAAGGTAAAGCAGAATTCAATTCATTGTTGAAAATGAGTAATGTGCAATAGAAATCAGGATATACAAAACATTTAAATCCTCTGATTGCTTAATATTGCCAACTTCCATAACTGATGGAAGGATCCTTGGGTGCCTTATAGAACATTAGGAATTTCATTTGGGTTCCTTATACACCTTAGCCCTTAGGAATTTCATTTGGGTTCCTTATAGAACATTAAGTTCGCATTGAAAAAAAAATGGTCATAGAAATTTTGACAAAAGCGTTCATACAACGGGATAGCTAAAACTTGCCCTGTTCTTTTCAGCTTACTCGTTGGATTATCAAAACGGATTATTTGCTCCATGCTCCAAAAGCCATTCTTCTACTCCATTGCTTAGACCACTAACGATTTATTGTGGTTATTTCTAAAAATATTTAATTTATTCTTATAATCAAGTAGATAATCCGTGGCAATAATCTAAATCAAACAAGGTTACTAAAACATAGCTTGCATGCAGTGGCGGAGCCAGAAAGATTTTTGAGTCCGGGCAAACTTCAATATAACTAGTATTTGCTATAGAAATTTCATCATCAATTTACTCATCAATATTAAAATTTAATGGAGTTTTTGCTGGCGGTGGCTCCGCCACTGCTTGCATGCTGAATATAAGTGAAATGGTATGCAGATAATTTATTTGAAGTTCAACAAGCCAGATCATTCTGCAAATTAACCTACCAGTTTAAAAGCCAGCAGCTTGTTCTCGTCTTCCAGCATCTTATCCTTCAGTTGATCAAGATAACAAGAATGAGACCAAAACATAAAAGGAAACCGCCCATGGCCAACAAAATACATGAGAAATAATCATATATTCAATAATCCAAACTAGGTCATACATACAGTTCTCACGTGCCTTTCCCAGTGGTCCATCTATACCAACAAACAAAGCAACATCAGTAACAAAGAAATTTCATGAATGCTAATACCTATATGGTCAACTGCTGAAAGGTTAAAAGAATTGAGAAGACAAATGCGGAAGACATGTTACCAGTTTATCATTCACGTTCACTATCCCATTGTCAAGTGCCTCCTCAATCATGATGAGCTCTTTGGGCTGCAGAGAGTTCAGGTCTTCACCTTTCAAGTGCCTGTACCATGAATCCATGACAATGGGCTTGACTGTAATCTCCACAGACACCAATACAGTAATACTGAAGTTCAAATGAAAAGGAAACAATCTATTTCAAGGCTGAAGAATTTACCTGAGCTCAATCTGCATATTATCGTTCTCTTTCTTGATTCGATCAATCTCCGTGCTAAGGCTCTGAAAAGATTCATGTGCTCATCAGTCAGAAATCACTCTTTCTGGATCTAAAAACAGTGTGCTTGTAGCTCTGAAATACCTTGTGCTTCTCATCCCACAGTATCTTTCCGGAGTTGGTCTGGTACTTCTCCAAGATTCTTGATAGCCTATATACATGTCCCACCATTGAAAGGTTGCCAAACGTGTCAGTGCAACAGATGCGAGTGGTTCAAGATATTATAACAGCATTACTCAAAACCGATTTTAGGAAAAAGAGTAAAGGCATGGATTTTTTTTCTGCAAAAGAAACTGACTTTAAACGAACAAGAAACAAACACACAATTCCGGTCCTGGCAAGTTGGTAGAGTAAAATTCTCCCTTTTCCTTTCTTGGGGAGTAGAGTAAAAATCTTCAACCTAGTTGTTGCATCAAAATGATTCTTGCATATATACCTTATTATTATCTTAGACAAAGAGTACACTGAAAAACATTATGTGCAAAAGAACCAGGGGAAGAGAAGAGGGAGAAGGTACGGGGGCCACGCACGAGGTCTTGGGGGAGCAGTAGTCGTAGAGCTTGCCGGCGCTGGAGAAGATGACGACGCCGACCTCGGCGTCGCACAGGACGCTGATCTCGCGGGCCTTCTTGAGGATCCCGCTCCGGCGCTTGGAGAAGGTCACCTGGCGGTTGGTGGAGTTCTCGATCCTCTTGATCTCGATCTTCCCGCGCCCCATCCCGCAGCCTCCTCCTCCTCCTCCTCCTTCTGCTCCCTCCAGCTAGCACTAGCAGCAACGCACAGCCAACAGCAACAACAATCGCGCGCTCCCCTTCCTTCCTCCCTCAGCCTGCCGCCCCCTTTGCCTTGGCATCGGTGTGGTGTGCAGGTGTGGATGGGCGAGGCGGTGGGGGTGGAGGAGGAGGAGTAAAGGAGTTCGCCATGGGAGGAAGAGGAATGGTGATGAGGAGGCTTTCGGGGCGGTTCAGTAGGGGAGCGCCCTAAACGGCAATGCCCTGTTTTACTTTGCTTCCGTTGGCTTTGCTTCGCTATCCGATTTGGTTTCAGTTGATGGAAAGCCGAAAGGCGAGGAGGGATTGATGGTCGATTTGATCATTGACGTTTCCAGGCACTGTACTTTCTGTATTGTCTTGTCTATGATACTCTGTACCAATACAGTCCAGTCCTATACATGCTAGGTATAGGTATAGCATGATATGAACTTTCGTGAATTCGAACTCAAAATTTTCAAAGTTACTAGTTTAGTTTTGAAGGGTTCAAATCATGATCGGATTAAATCTGGTTTTCCTGAAATTTTTAGAGGAAATATGTAAATCACCCATGGGCCATGGCCCACGTTTTCATGTGGATGGACTTCTCCACATGGGACTTCGAGAATTCAAGATAGCAAGGGTGTGTGGAGATCGTGAGCGACGAGGTGGAGCTTCGTTGCGGGCCCTCATCAAAAAGGGGAAGAGAGAGGAGTAGGGAGATGGGAGGGGAGCAGAAACTGCCACCGTCAACGCAGGGCTCAGCCCTCCCCATAATCCTTCTTGAGCGATGGCGACACCCTTGCTTCGTTCGGTTCGTCGGCAGCCGTCTGGGATGGCGAGGAAGATGGCGAGCTTGAGCTCGCCGGCTTTCTTGCCTCCCTCCTCCTCGCCTCTCTTCCTCGTCTCTCGAGCTCGATATTTGCCACGTCGTTGATGAACATTGGTGGTGGCCGCCTGGCGGGGAAGGGGTGGTACGGGAAACCGCCGATCACATCTGGGCTCGCTGGTGGATAGGGATAGGGATAGGAGACCAATGGCTCGCCAGTGAAGAGAGTGGAGAGGAGGGAAAGAAGAGAATTGAGCCGCTAACACTTTTATTTTTTTTGTGCAACTGATATGTGGGCCCCATGGTTTTATTAATTTTTCGGATTAAATTGTCACGTAAACGTCACGTCAATGTCACATAGGACAAAGACATAGTCAAATGAGTCACGTAGGTGCCATGTCAGCCGAAACTGCCTAGCAACCTTATTTGCATCGGTTTTGAGAGTTGAGGGAGGCATCCTATCTAGTATTATGGTTCAGACACGAATTTTAGACTCGGCAACAAATTAAGAGACCTAAGTAAACTTATTTCCTTAAAGTTAAATTTAGAAATTAAAACCCTACCAAACGAATCCTAAATTGGTAGATGGGCTGAATCAATCACGGCCCAAGACAGGCTCGAGTCAACCAAACTACATCTCCCCGGCCCACGCGCGCGTCCATCAAGGCGATACCTCTCCGGGCTCGGAAACGGGAAAGGTAAACGGCGGCGAGACGCCGAGCCAACGGCGACGAGAAATCTACGCGGTTAACCCCGCCTCACCCCGCCGCTCCGCATTCCTCCATCCCCCGCCGCCGCGTCTCCTCCCCTCTCACCTCCCGGACCAAAAACCTAGAGCGGCTTCCTTCCTCTCTGGCTCACTGCTCCTCCTCTCAGCCTCCCAAAACCCTAGCTCCCGCTCCGCCCCCTCGATCTAATGCCGTGAGCCCGTGACCTCCCCAGCTTCGCCATGGAAGACCCCGTGGCTGCCCCTTCCTCCTCCGTGGCGGCGGCGGCGGCGGCTGCGGCGGCCGTGCCTAGGGTTGCGCCTGCCGCCGCCGCGGCCCCGCTCCCTCTCGCTACGCAGCAGGCGCCAGCCACCGCGGCGGCTCACGACGCTGCGGCGGGGTGNCCGGAGGCAGGTCTTCTCCGTGGAGCTCCGGCCCGGGGAGACCACCATCGTGTCGTGGAAGAAGCTGCTCAAGGAGGCAGGCCACGCGGCCACCTCGCCCCCACCGGCCGCGGCGGCGGCGGCGGCGGTGGCGGCGGCGTCCGAGCCGGCGTTTCCTGCGCTCCCCGGTCAGCCTGGTGCGGTAAGCGCTACCATTACTACTGCTACTGTCGGTTGGTCAACTGTTGTGACAATATGCCTGTGCTGATTTAGGTGCTCTTTGTGAGCTGATGTAAATAGATAGATTCGAAGCCTAAATGTTAGATCCAGAAGTGGAAAAGTGGAGCTTCTGTGCCTCTTTCAAGGCATAGCTTTGTTAGGTTAGGGTAAATGCAGAAAAGCTATTTTTATGTTTCATGAGTAGTGGGTGGCTTTATTTTTGGCTGGCTGATTACTGGCGTTCTCATTTCGGATTTTGAAATGGTTTTATTGTCTCTTTCTTGTACGTTGGGACAACTCTGCTCGAAATTAGTGCCTAGCTCTTATCTTGCCTAAACTTCTTTCAGGATGCTTTGTTGAAGAAAATTATGCCATACTTTAGTTTACTGTAGTTGTTTATGCCATATAACCTTTACCATTCAATTTTACATGTTTTTAGTCAGACCTTGTACGCTTGCATGTAGAGAGCAATGAATATAGGTTCTGTATTTGGCACCGAGTTTATCATATCATTTGAAATTTTGAATCAGGTGCATCCTCCAGAAAATGATCCAAAGGATCCAGCACAACCAAATCGGTTCAATGCCGTTATTGAGAAAATTGAGCGCCTTTACATGGTGAGGACTGCCGTTATTTGACTATGTGTTCACCATTCGTTGAGTTCTGATTCTGTATTAAAATTGCCAGGGCAAACATAGTAGCGATGAAGAAGATCTTGATGATGTACCGGACGATGATCAATATGACACTGAAGATTCTTTTATTGACGATGCTGAATTGGTTAGTTATTTCTAAGCATATCTAAATTTCATGTCAAAATGTCAGTAATAACTCGGGGGCAATTTTATGCTTTAGTTCCTTCTCCCTCTTTTCTGATTGTCTATCAGTGCACTTCTTTTCTTTTTTATAATGTAATGATGCAGACCACATCAGATAATACTGGTAAGACAAACATTTACCATCAACGCCCACCACATTTTTACTTCTTCTTGTAATGCCTTCATGAACTCTCAGTTTATTGTTAGGTGAACAAAGAGTTTTTTTTATATAGTTCATATGTCATGTACGATTCATTGGTATATGGAGTTATGGACAGTTGGTTCTTTATCTACGCATAGTGTTACCTGTATGCCTCGGAAATGGTGGCACTCAAATGTTCACAGCATATTGGTTGACCCCTCACCCCTGCATCATGTACTAATATGACTTGGGTTATGTAGAAGTCAGTGCCAGCTTATATGTATGATAGCATGTGCAAAACTGCCTATCCTTATGGGGTGACACCTTCAAACATTTTTTCTGCATTGTCAAATCCGTATATGTACATATGTTGAGAGTGTGTTGGTCATTGTCTCATTGGTGATTGCTTTCATGTTTCTTATCTTTACAGGATGAGTATTTTGAAGTCGATAATTTGAGGACTAAGCACGATGGGTATTTTGTTAACAAAGGGAAGCTGGAACAGATGTAAGATTCCTAAAAATCTCTTTAGTTTGGTCAGGGTCAATAAAGGCACAATATTTCTACCCAATCCTCCTGTGCTGATCCTCATTGAGGGCACCCTGTCACACAAACACCATTCCATTGGATGTTTGATTTTTTTTATTGAGTATGATAATCTTGTTTGATAGGATATGCAATGGTTTCTTATTACAAGAAACTTTCATCCTTCAGAGTCTAATACATATTAACAGAAACACTTGCATTAATATGTGGCGGCATAGATGATTTTTTCCAAATTAATCGAAGGGAAAAAAATAATAGCAGCACACTACACATGCTTACTTGTGTGCAACTGTGCATGCATTACATATTAATGTATATGCTAGAATGGATGATATATGCCAATGTGTCTGTGTTTTGCAGTGAAGCTGGTACATCAGCAAATGTTGCACCAAAGAAAAGGAGAAGAAAAGATTCATCAAGTGGTTATATTGAAAACAATCAGGTTGCTCCAGCTGATTATCCGAGCATTGGCAACATGCCTGGAAAATCTGCTGCAAGAAGTGGTGCACATGTTGGGAAGAAATTAACCAGTAGCAACTTAGGTTCTTATGGTGAGTATTACCATGAAGACAACAGAGTGGTGAAGAATAAAACTGGTGCTCCTGGAGTTCACAAAAGGAAATCCATGGATTTTGCCATGGGTTCTGATACTGCGGCATACACGAAGATATCTAGCAAGGATATGCCATATGCTTCTTTGGAGCTCAATAAAGCTGCAGGACTCCAGCCTACTGATTACACTCATAGGTCAAAAACTGCTGAGGCATATGACTATGCCTATTCAGCATACAGGGATAGGGATACTTCAATGCAACTTGATTTCCAACAAAAAAGGGCCTATACTGGGGAAAATCGAGATCCATCAAACAAAATTCATCGAAAAGAAAAACATGGAATGGGTGAATTTTCTGGCATGGCAACGACTGGTGCACTATATTCTGGACAAGTAATTGTAAGAGCTATTCTGTTCGTCGCATGACTTGTGCACAAAATGAACATCAATCCTCATGCAGTCTATATATAGCTGTATATTTGACCTGTATGATCTTATAAACATGCATGTTTACTCAATTTTACTCGTATTTCCCAGCAGCCAATCACTTCTAGGGACGGTTCTGGTACCAAACCTAAAGGCACTAGGCTTGAGAGAGCTATTCGGGATCTGCAAAAGATTGCTGCTGAATGTGAGTATCACATGGCTTTTCCTTGCTTTACAGCATGGACCATGGAGTAGTTCTGAAAGTAACTTCAGGTACTTGAAATACTTTTGCAGACAGACCACCAGCTATCGATATTAACGAGGTAGATCCAAATGGCCAGGTAGCAGTTAAAAGACGGTTGCCTCCAGAAGTAAAACAAAAACTTGCCAAGGTTGCAAGGCTATCGGTATGTAGTAGCATAAGTGCATAACCAAATCTACCTGTGATTCCATTGCATCGAATGTGTGAATTCCATGTGTTTTTATATGTGACTGTTAACAGAATTTTTTCAGCCTTCTATACTTGCTACGAAAATGTATGGTTTATGTACCCATCAGTATATATGCATCTCTTTTACGCACAATAGTTTTTCTCTAAGAGTGGCATTGGAAGCTACTGGTGTAGCTTAAAATTGGTAATTATGTAAACTACCTAGCCTTTTCTTATTCTCAACTGTAGTTAGTGGGATATTAGTTCATTTGAACTAAGTGCTAGCACTGCTCGGTTTGTGAATCGATATCAAGCTACACCAGAACCCGTTTTCCCTTTTGACGTTTATGTGCTCAATTTCATGAACCCTGTACTGCCTACCTGCCTGCTTTTAATAGTTCATATTTCTCATACATTTGATCTGTGCAGGCAAACCAGGGAAAGATTCAAGAACATGAGTTAATGGATCGCCTCATGGGCATAGTTGGGCATCTTGTGCAGCGTAGGACACTCAGGGTAAACAATGGGAGTAATTAAACATGTCCTTAGTACCTGAAGTTTTGCTAGTATAGGATAGTGCTTGCTTATTCTTTTGATTTGACTTTTTGCTTTTTGCATTTTCCAGATTTGATAAAAAATAGGAAAATTGCTCTGTTAATAAGAAACATCTTTTTAATCTTTTAGGCATGGACATGATCTCCAATACGTAACATTTCATACCACTTTTCATAGTAACTTGTTGGCAATCACTCAAACTACTTGTCCATGAGATTGCACTCCTTTGTGCTTGGTTGGTTTGTCTGATCTGTGCTTCTTTTTTTGTTTTAAAAGAGAAACATGAAAGAAATGGTAGAATCAGGTCTGTCCGCTAAACAAGAGAAGGCTGATAAATTCCAACGTGTAAAAATGGAGATCAATGAAATGATCAAATCACGTGTTGCTGCCAAGGCTAAGGTAAATGGAAGCAGGTTGTTTCGATGGTAATTGGAGTTGCATCCTTCTTTAACACTTCTGATGATAAATGTCATGTTTTATACATGCCACCAGGTCAATGAACACCACGGTGGATCAGCTGATGATTTTCAGATTGCGAATGATGAAAAAAGATTTTTAAAAGGAAAGTCTGTAATGGATGCTGCTTTGGAGGACAGGATCTGTGATCTGTATGATCTGTACGTTGAGGTATAAGCATGCAGATAATTATGCTTTTCAAGGTTCTATTAGTCTTATCATTTTGATGTTGGTGGAAATAAATGTATGAGTATATTTAGTTTTTACTCTGCATCACTTTTATTAGCTAAACAAGTAGCAGATTTGCTTTAGAATAAAGCTGATTTCAATGAGATACCAGCTTTGCCCCTCCTTTTAACTTGTCTGGCTTCGTCTGTAAATGTACATCTATCTGCATACTTGTCACTTTGTCAGGGTATGGACGAAGATAAGGGCCCTCAAAGCAGGAAGTTATACGTGGAGGTAACTGCCCTGACTGTTTATATTTGTTACCAACAGCTAGAAGGACCATTGTGATGTCTGTTAAAAGAACTCGTGATACTTTACCAAATCTTTTGTCCCTTTAGGAGATTCCTTCCTTCCACATTGTGATTCAAAACTTGTTTAACTGTTGATGTTTTGACCCTTATCATTACTTATTGACCTCTATGCTTTTCGATGTCATAATTAATTTTTGCTTAATTGAGCCCAATTGCCTGTTCTCCCCTTAATATCACGAGTATATTTTAATATCAAATTTGACAAATTAATTGCCGTGCTGCTTCCACTTGTTATCCAGTTTTTCTTCCTTTAACTGCTTGTAGATGTAATGTTAAGCTGGGTGTTTATTTGGTTGCACTTCTATACACAATAAGTAGTTAAGCAGATTGTTCTTTTGGTTGAGATATCATTTCTAGCCATACTATTTATCTTAGGGCCCTTTATCTTATGGTCATCTGCATTTGTCTTTACATGCCTATATTGGTTGTGCCAGCTGGCGGAGTTGTGGCCTGAAGGTTCCATGGATAATGTCGGAATCAAAGATGCAATTAATAGATCGAAGGAGCGAAGGAGATCATTATACAACCAGCAGAAGGTCATCAGTTCTTTTCCCTTAATTTTTTTTTTTAAAAAATGCATGCTTGTCTATAGATTGAAGTTATCTTGTGATAGTATGAAACATTATTTCAATTGTCACATGGCATTTGAACATGCAACTCTTGCTGAAAAATCATTTGTTGGATGAAGAACCCCTTAAATGTTTTTTTTTAAAAAATACATGCAAATGATGTAACTCATTATTTTCTGTTCTCAATTAATCCAGGTTCGCAACGAGGAGAGAATGAAGAGAAAAAGGTTGGCTGCGGCAGCTAAACTGCAAGATGGCTACCCTGTTGTAATGCAAAGCGCACTGATCCAGCAAGTGGCACAACCACCCATAACAAACCCTGTCGCCACATACCCTGTGACTGACCATGGACAAAACCAGGGATCAAAAAGTTTTGACAGAGTTCGTGAAATAAGTGCAAGTGCGAATCCTGACGACGTCAATCGGAATGCTGGCGAGATGAAGAAGAAAAAAAGAAAGCCAGAATCTGACCTTGTAGATACACAAGCTAACGCCATGAAGGGCCCCTCTCAGCATGTAGAGAAGCACAAGCCTCCTAAGCGTGCTGATGAGGCAGTTGAAACCGTGCTTTGTCTCCCGTTCTATGATCAACAACCGAGCTGATTGTTTTGGTGTATGCATCGATGAAATTTCAATCCTCCTAGGCGCTTGTCGGATGCTGTAACAAATACCCTTGTGGAGAGGATGCCATTGGTCCTTTGTAATTCTTATGATCTATATAGTTCCTTTTCCAGCCATAGTATTGGTTGTATGGTGTGGGAGTGTTTTCGTAGAACTGACCTTGTGATTTCTCTTGCCCATCTCCCAGGGATGAACCGGTGCCATGGGCCTTTGTGTGTATCTTCATGCCTGGCAATGGGCCCAGGTCCAGTGAATGTGAAGTCCAAGTGGCCTGCCTCACCATCCAAAATTGGCCCATCACATATTGTTAAACTCGAATGAACAATACGCTGGCCCGCTCGCCAACGGTACAACTCGTGCCGTTCTTAATTTATTTCCTGGGTATAATTGTTTCTCAGAGTGCTATTTTTGTAGCTTTAATTTCTCAACAGCTGGTTGATTGACGCTCATTATGTGTACCAGGTGTGCTGCAGAATATGCATGCTGTTTTATGGTAGCCTTTGTTAGTTTATGCCAATTATCTTTGACCAGCATTTTTGTCCCTTCTGGCTCAATAAAGGGCCACCTTCAGTTTTGATCAGATTTGTCACTGCCTGAATCTTTAAGTCAAAAGGACAGCTTGAGAATGTAGGTTTTCTAGCCGTTAGTTCCAAGTTTTTTGTTGGGCTCCAGTTGTCAGTGCTGGCACGGCATAAATAAGAAAAATAAAAACATGGTCGAAAAGGGAAAAGAAGGGGTAAAAGGAACTTTGCAACTTCTAAGCCATCTTGTTAGTAAATATATTATCTTCCATTCTACGTTTGTCGCACATCAAAGGTGCTGATCATATTTCCTCGTCAACTCTCCTGAGATAGTAGGCATTTATGTAGATTAAATCTGTGAGATTTTTTTTACTGGATATTAAATCTCTAAGAACCAAGAAACAAGTAAATGTCATAATGAGGTACTGCTGGCATATGCTACCAGATCAGATTTTCTCACCGGCTCTCTTCAAATAGTAGGCATTTATTTAGAGACATCAATGGGAGGCAAAGAAGGAAAAACAACATTTGAAATGAGCCAAGAAACAAATAAATGCCATAAAGACTAGCGTTTTGTATTTATTGTTCCTATTTTATCTCGAAGTTGAAGGTTGAGTCAAGCCTAATACTTTAAGTTGCCATAATTTTTTACATCTGGCCACCACCCCTCTTCTCTCTTTGAATCCACAATTCTATTAAGTCCATATTTCTTCCTCTCCTTTGGCTCCTCAGTTTTCCTTCCGTGGATCCAAAGGTTGATTAAAATCCACTCCACCATCCTTAGCCATCGCTCGTGCTGGTCGCTCTACCTCTTGCCCTTTCAAGCTTTCTCCCTCCCTTGTTTTGTGAAGGCTATTGAAGTTGTTGGGTGTGTGTTGCTTCTTTTGATTTCTTTCACTCTTTAGATTACTATATTTTGGTTTCTAACTTTTGGCCTTCTGGATTTCTTGCTACGAAACAGCTAGAGAAGACGATGGCTGGTGAGAATGGAAACATGCGGGAGAGGTACCAATCTCAGACACCTGCTCTAAGATGCCCGTAATCACCTACAAGAGACGCAAACAACAGGAGCAACTGGTACAATACATTATTAATATCCCCTCTTGTGTTTGGCTAGTTTAGGCTAAGGGGATGTAGGTTATTTTTACGATATTTGCTTGAACCTCTATAACTTATACACTTCATATTCATGAAAAGATTTCAAATATTTACGCAATCATTTTTTTTTAAAAATAATATGCTAGCAAAAACATAAAACAAGCTTATGTTGTCGCATTTATAGTAAGTGTTGGTCTCTTTTTGACCAATCTGTGCTATTTTTATACATTAACTGATGGGAATAAAATAGGATAGATACCATTGTGAGATCTGTCTATAGATGACATGAGTATTAGGAACTTTTGTACTACTTGACTTGAACTATTGATTGCCATGATTATGTAATATGGAGCATATGCTATATAGCATATATCCGCAAATGTAGTAAATGTTTTAACTAAAAAGTGGTAATCATGAGAAGGTTATCTTTAATAACAAAACACTAGGGTGTTTCTATTTCAAAATATATAAAAACCATCATTTGTGGAAAAATAGTAATGTTAGGAAAGTAGATTTGCATCACTACCTAATTGGTAAAGGCTCTTGATCTTGAAGCCCATAATGAAATGGAAGAATTCATTAGTTCTTATCCTTTAATTTGTTCCTTACATGTTAGTACTACACATAGATTACAACATCTCCTTAAGGAAATGTATTACATAATGTTAATCTTGTACACCACTGATTTGAGTCTTACAATATAAGCAACCTTTTCTCCCAAAACATTTTGATCTTGTAGATAATTATTTTGCAACTCACTTTTCTCTACGATGGTATTTTCCAAAATTTGCTGTTATATGTGTGGACAGAGGTAGTACATCACTTTCTCCCATTGTAGTATCCTTGCTCGCCATTTTCCTTTGCTTGTCTAGTTGTACACCTACTTCATTATGTCTAGGTATAGAAATAGGCTACGATTACCAAACCAATGGCAAATTTACTTATTAAGGACTAGGCTTGGTGCATTTTTATTCACCTCGAGCCCATTTTGATGGCAATCACCCCCTCGACCGAGCCTAATGGGCCAGAGGACATTACACCACTATTATCCTCACTGGGCTCAAAAGCATTAATTGGCATATTTATGCTCCTATCTTCATTGTACTATTCTACAATATCATTTATTTTTCGCATTCCATTTTTCATCCCAACCTTCTTAATATGGCTTCGTGCGCATTATTTTCTCTCTCCATATCAATCCTCTCAACCACTCCAACTCCAACCCCATCCAGTACTCTCACATGTATCACAACATTAATTCCCTAGGCCAGGGTCCCAAGAAGACAAAGGGTCGCGAGCCAGATGCCCAAGCATCAAACAAGGCAATCACATGCATAAGTCATTCAAAGGCATTGCAAGCATGAAAGTGTTGACTGAGCAGATAACATCATGAATGATGCCTGGGTTGGAAACAAGGATGGTGGTGGCATACCTATTTGACCTTCACGTCACCACCACCAAGACCAATTTGAACCTCTCCTGGGTATGCATGCCCTAGATTTTTCTCATTTCTCGGTGTTGCCAAGTGGTGAAATAGTTTGTTGGGGCATCGATAACCTGATGATGAATGGAACGGTGCAAGTTTATGCCCCTAGGCTAGGCCAGTGATGGAGTTTGAGGGAAGGGTGGACTTTTAATGTAAGGCCTTGATGATAGGGAAAGAGTTTGCCATCACTACCTTTGTCCTCCTTTGCTAAGACACCTTCCTAAAGGGATCTAGGGTCTTTCCATGTATTGACAACATTCATCCTGTATATTTTTTATCCCATAGAGCAAGATAAGAAATGCGTATCACATTGATGGAGATGTTGAAGTGTCCATTTAATTGGAAATATAATTGGTGTCATTTGAATAGGCCAAGTGTAAGCTGGAAAAACCTGATTTCTTTCAAGGCTACTGGGCCAATGATTTTGGGTTGAGCCGGCTCAGGCTCGAACCAAACCATGTTCATAAATAAATGTTTATGCCAAGAGGATCAACATGAGATCATTTTCATTTGGGTTGAGTTGGTGTTTTCTATGCCTACACATTTATTACCATAGTCCAACCGGGCTTGGTCAAATTCAGCTGGGCTTGGGCTTGATTTTTTTTTCTGGCCAAGTTTTTTTTGCCACGGGAGAATCCACCTCTAGGGGACACCTTAGGGTGCCAAGTCCAAATACTATATGGAGTCAGTGATACACACATAGGATAATTAATATATTATTGCATACATTGTTGCTGTTGTTGAATACAAATATATTTCATATTTGTTGGAGGATGGACCTGGCCTCTTTAATGAATGAGAGCCCATGTAGACCAATGAAGACCTTTTGTCTAGGTGGCTCCTACAATCATCGAAGAACTCTTCGAATATTGAATATTCCCTCGCCTATTGAAGACATCATTCAACTCTCAAGGGTTGGCATGACCATTATTGTTAGAGGCTCCTTTGAGTAGCGGAGACTCATTTAATGATCAAACACCCTTTGAGGCAATGGATAATGCTCAAAGGTGATGTGGTCTTGACATCGGTCCACATGGGGGACCATCATGTCATAAACTCGGTCTATATCATGTAATAGGATTAGTTCATAGACTAGGTAATCGAACAATAACCAATGTGCCGTAGTAGGCAGGAAAACAATTCAAGATGGGGACAATTCTTATGTAAAAAAAGACTCTAAGCTAACTTTAAGATCTCTACCGAGGACACCAAGGATCTTTGGTAAGTCCATCTATTCTCAATACTGTGCGATTACAACAAAGTAACAACAAATATCCAGGCAGTGGGTGCAGTCAAAATAGCCATGGGCATTGATCAATCCTCAACCAATTGTGGAAAAATGTTTCACAAAAATGAAAGGTGACTTGCATGTTCATCAGGACCTTAGAGAAGAAACTGATCCTAGAGGAGGACCATACATTTTTCTACTACCAAATTGGTTGTGGTAATTTCTATTGCCATAGGTTTATCATCATAGGCTTGTATTGATTGTTTAGCATCATTACTATATGGCTGGTCTGTAATTCCACATCAGTATTGTGGTACCACTATAACTCTATGATGCTTGAGTATATGACCGGTTTAATCATTACATACAATATTTTTCAGCTAATGTGTCCTAAAAGAAGTATTGGATGGAACGGTGAAAGTGTGACAACACGAGTTTACATTGTCAACTGGGCATGCTTATTTTGAGGTAGATAGGCTAACCCAATTGAAGTTAATAAAGATTGTTTGAATCAAGTTAACACTACATTGAGCTTGACAAAATCCTTGAAAGTGCATTAGATAGTGTACACATACACTACATGCCCTATTCAACACTACTTAATTGTTCAAAGATAGTTTCTAAGCAAACTTGAGATTTACTAATAAACTACATGTTGGTAAAGGATATTTATAATACAACGTTGTCTTGTTGAAATATCTGTTGGTAATTATGACAATATTCGGTGTCAACTTATTTGTTAATAACTCTTAATTTGTATGTTTAACAATCTACCATATTATGTTTGAAAAGCTATATGTAACACCTAAGGCCCAAAAATGGTTTTAGGCCCAACTCAATTTGTTGGACCATACCTACACTGCAACACTCTTGTACTTTTGTCTTTGCTTCACGTAAAAAGCTCGAACCGGTGTTGCAATCCTCAGGCAACCATCCCTTTTAAACCAGTGTCACTTTTTGCTAGGTAGTGTGGTGGTACTAAACCAGTTGGCTCGTTGCACTGTGCTGAACTGCTGCTGTGCTGCTGTCGGCCTAGTACTACTGCTAGCCCGCTGATCGGTTGCATGCTATGCACATAAGGCCCAAGCCAATTGCTACTGTATGCTTCTACTTCTACGACCAACTATTTCTCTTCCTTTTTTTCCATTAATTATTATGGAGTGTTACACATCTACTTGCAAAGTTGGATTTGAAGGAGAATATTTTGGTGAAGTCATGCAAATACTCAAAATAGTAGATGATAAAATCTAGCGGCAACAAAATAATAAAAAATAAAACCCAAAGCAACCCTTTCTGCCTAATTCGTAACTCATGTATGTACACAACTCAATGCTCATTTTCTCAATTGATTTCTCTATACACATTCTCCCAATCAAATCATAGCACATACGCCTTGAGGTCAAGCTCTCTTACTCTATTCATCTTTGTCGGAGAAACGGGAACCAGGGTCCCCATCTCTGGCTGCTTGGGACATGTCTGCCACTCGTCCCCGAGTGCGGCCCCTCGGGTGCTGTGCACGGGGCATACCCGCCTCCGGGCGCGGTCCCTTGTGGGTTGTGCTCGGGCATATCTGCCAACCAAGCGTGGCCCCCCATGGGCTGTGTTTGGGGCACATTCGCTAACCGAGCACCGTCCCCCCGGGCTGTGCTCGGGACACATCCGTCTATCGGGCGCGACCCCCGATGGGCTATGCCTAGGGCACATCAAGACCTACAAGATCTACATCTTCAAGAGACGTACAAAATCTACATCTTTAAAGGTGTCAAGAAGAGAGTCGAGACCTACAAGATCTATATCTTCAAGGTGTTGAAAATGCAGCATGCGACCTTCGACATCTCCTTCAAGCTAGGTCCATCAAGAACTCCTTCGTCACCGACATCTTCGAGAAGCTCGTCCAAATCAACAAGAAAACCTACGATGTGGTAATGGGTACGGCCACGGGTGCCCTAGGTATGTTGGGTGCCCCGGGCACGCGGTTGCCCCGGAGCATGGAGGCTGCCCCGAAACAAGACTCAGGCGACTTAGGGCCACAGGCTGGGGCCCGAGCACACCTCTACTCCAGGCTTTTCACGGAAGTCTCCACCCATTTGTGGGTACTGGTGGGCTCGGAGGATTAGTTTTGACCAACACAACAATTTAAACGCAGGGTAGAGCAGCCTGGGATACAACTCACCCGCATGTTGTGAAGGCGTGGTGCAGCATGAGGCCCTCTGCATGCGCACATCAACCAAAGGAATAGGAATGGTGCAGCATGTCACACCCTCATCATCCGTCGCTCAGACCCACCTCGGCACTTCACAAAGGCTGACTTGTGGGCCCGTGACAGCTGGGAGAAGACTTTCTTGCCTTTTGCTCCACTTGTCAGCCAGTAGGTGAAGTAGTCACATCCGACCGGCTTGCTGGGAGGGACATTGACAATACTAACATACCCAATTCAGTTTAGTGGGTCCCACTCCTGCATGCATGATTTGACACTGTGGACTCCCCTTCGTGCATAAAAGGAGGATCCATGCCACCGAGAAGAGGATGTTGGAATTCCTAGTAGTTAACACTCTCACAAGGTTTCCATCTCATTATAACTCTTGAAAATCACATCCATAGTCCACACACAGGAGTAGGGTGTTACACATCCGTGTGGCCCGAACCTGTATAATCACTCGTGTTCATTGTTCTCTGAGAGGGACCCAGACTCTTACAGCCCCTTGACCAAATCTCCAAAGGGGGAGTACTTGCTTCCCTGCTAGAGGAGTTTCACACTCCGACAATCTCCCACCTTTATAACTGTTTTTTCTCTGGTGTAATAAAGATTTTCCTTACCTTTTAGGTTTTCATTGTTAAGTATGAATGGAAACATGGTATATTAATGGAACTTAGGCAAGGATTGAACGTGGTATATATCTATGCCCTTATACCACACCAATCTTGGCCACTCCTACCACCGCTCTACCACCTCCATATCCTCGATGTTTATCTTACTCACCTATCACGCAACCACTTGAACATATCTCAGGAACTTATGATTCATAATAGCTATCTAGTATTCTCTTTTACCTAAGCATAGAACAAGGTGTGATATGCAATATGATGAACTTAATCTACATCATAGGTCATTCTAGGCTATCTTGTATCACAATCCATCCATCCATTTATCTAGGGCGTGTATCGTTTAAGTTTTTCTACCAATGATGCCCCTGTGTCACGCTCAGAAATTCGCTAACCCGAATTCTAAGCAGAATGTGTATTAAAATCCCTGTCCAGAACCAGCCAGGGTACACAAACGACAAAGTTGCCATACATATCCATGTCTTACAAACACCATAAAAATCTCTTACATAAATGCAGCAGAAAAAAACAAGCTATTCTAATAAACTAGACACTCGCAACGTAGCAACCCCAAACCACAGGCATCCTCGACGGTAGCCACAAGCCTACTCTTCTGAAAAGTCTTCCTCTGATACATACTCCAACTCTGATGTGGGGAAAAATAGAGCAAGACTGAGTACTACCCACTGTACTCAACAAGTCATACCGGAAAGGAAAATAATGATGCAAGTAATAACCAAGGAGGCTGAAGGAGATTATTTGCATAAAATACGCATTTAAAAACAATAGTTGAAAGCAGTAAAAACAGTGGAGTTACTTAATTAAAATTGAACCATCACTGTCCAACGCTACACCACGTTGCAACAGGCCCAAACCACCATCTGAACTACACCAGTTCCATTAAGTCAGATTATTAGAAAGTACAACTAATCACGGTGAATCTGGTTGATCGCCCATAACCGCGGGCACGGCTATTCGAATAGTTTTACTCTGATCAGAGGTGTACATCTGTACCCATAAGACACAGCCCTAAGACACGTTTCCGCGTGCCAACGTACCACCACGGTACACCGGAAAGGAGCTGTGACAGGACCCTTCGCACAACCCTTCCTAACCAAGCGCACCACACCTCAGGTTTCGCCCCCACCTTTACACCAAGGTAGGCAGCCTCCTCTCGTGCCTAGGTGAATTCGGCAGCCGATCAACGGGTAAAGCCCCCGCCGACCCAACTCCATCACACCCACCCTCGCCTAGGTACGTCGGCTAGGAAAAAGCCATACTACAAATCCAGCCATTACCCACGCTGGCTTGTGGAAAGTACGATAATTCTTCCAGGGTTTCCCGTGAACCGGTCCTTAATTGTCATGAGCACAACCATCAAAACCATGTGCTCACAACCCACCATTATTCAATATTTTAGTTGAAATAATTATTTAAACATTCACGATTAACCATCATGAACTAACATGAAATAACCATCATTAAGTAATAATGAGGCTTTAGTTATTCCATTAGTGAACTAATGTTTCTAAGCAGGGCTAAGCATGTTCTATTCCAGAGACTACTCAAATTATTTCCCAGGCTATCAAAGGAATACGATAATTGAACCATATAGCTGAGTACAATAGGTAACTAAACCCATAAATGATATTATAAAACAATGCAATATTTATAGAAAAATAAGATATTTCGCAATTTAGGTACAATATGTTCAAATGACTAAGTATGACTTGCCTTGCTCCTGCGCTGGGTCGACCTCGGCAACGACCTCGAAGTAAACCGGAGAGTCGGAATTACCGGAATCTAAGCGACAAACAAAGCACACAAGCAAACAGACTATAAGTCTACTGAAATAGAGAACAAAACCATTTTTAATGGATTCTAGACATTTTTTTGAATTTTCTGCAACTTGAATGGACTCAAACGAAGTCCAGATGAATTAGTTATGAATTTTAGAAGATTAACTGTGTTTTTACTATAAACAGAAAAGTCCTTATTCAATTATTGCGCAATAAACCCTAGGGCTGACGTCACTAACGCCAGTGCTGACGTCAGCGGGCGGTGGCGGCTTCGACAGGTGGGCCCCACCTGTAGGTGGCACGGGGATCCCGGTGCACGGTGGACCGAGTCCACCGGCCGGCGGCGGCGGCGCACCACGTGGCGCACGCGTGGCGCCGACGCTACAGCCACGCGGCGGCCACGTGGCGGGGCGGCAGGCGATGCGGCGGCCACGCGCGGCGCCAACGCGGCAGCCACGCGGTGCACGGCGCGGCGGCGCGGCAGCGGCCGGATGTGGCGGCGACGGCGGCGGAGCGACGCGGGCGGCGCCGAGAGAGGGGAGAGAGGGAGGAGGCGGCGGCGCTCACCGGAGGCGAAGGGACGACGGCGACGGCGGCGCTAGGGTTTGGGAGATGGCGGCGCAAGGGGAAAACGAGAGAGAGGAGATCGCGGGGATGAAGAATAAATAGGGGGGGCTGATTAGGGTTGGCCGGCGCGGGCGGAAATCCCGCCGGAAAACGTGGCGGCGCGGGCGCGGCGGCCGGCCGAGTCGGAGACGACTCGGGCGCCGGCCCCACCTGTCAGCGGCCGAGCGGGCGGGGAGGTGGCGCGGACTTCCGGGCGGCTCGGGCCGCGGCCTCGGGCCGGCCCGGGAAGGGGAAGGGGAAGGGGCGGGGACGCGGGCGGCCTGGGCCGGCCCGGGAGGGGAAGGAGGAAGCGGCGGGCGGCTTGGGCCGGCCCGGGAAGAAGAAGGAGGTGGGCCGACGGCCCAAAAAGGAAGAAAAAGAAAAAGAAAAAGAAAAGAAAAAAGAAATTTTTTCGGGATTTATTTATTGCGCTTGAGGTTTTTAATTGATTAAAATTATTTCTAGGGCTCTGAAAATTCCACTAAAAATCCTGTTAATGTATTTTAACATGGGGAACTCAAGAAAAATTCCACCATGCCATTCCCACTTGATTAAATATATTTTTAAATTAGATCTTTGCTCTAGGTTAAAAAGGAAATTTGTTTTACGCGATTTATTTCACGAATTTTAACCTGGACAGCAAACTTCGGGGTGTGGCACCCTGTAATGAGTAAATATCCTCCCTCTACTCCCTCCATCCTTATAGTAATTCTAAGTGTTGACACATGCATTTGGACCATGCATATTTGTTAAAATACTCTATGTTGTGCGTTATGTAACCATGCACACTTAACTCTTGAGCAAAATTTTATGAATGTGCAAAACAACAGAAGCAAGTGGAATCTATATTGTTGGTTCATTGTCATCCTCAAATTCACCTCTGTAACATCCTGAATATTTTGACTTTGGAATACGGAATTAAAAATTCAGAATAACCAAAAATCTTTTTCAAAATACATTCATGCCTGAACTAACTCAATTCGATCTGTCGTTTTTCGTTTACACGTGGGCTAGTAGACGAACGTCTGAGGATATGTCGGTATTTTATTTCAAATAATTATTTATTCAAGGAACTATGATTTGCATATGCCAATTATTTTCGAAAAACAAAAACCCTCGGGCATATTTACTTTATAAATAAAGCTATATATCTATATGTATCACCATTTTGGATAAAACCCATTAAGGGATAATTTATTAAAACAAATACCGTTCCACTAAAGAAATAGCTTTGGTTATTTTGTATGAACCTTTATATAGAGTGATAAGCTTTTGTAAATTATTTGCAAAATAATGTCTATTGGTAAAGTATTTACTAGAAACCTTAATTGCGAAATATAAATTCCTAATAGGCACTAGCTTTATGCAAATAAACCAAGCCATCCTTGAACCCCTATGAACATTATATGCATTCTGTAGTGGTGGCTTGCTGAGTACGGTTGGTACTCACTCTTGCTTATTTACATCTTTTAGAAAGGTGTTGGTGTCGACCTGTACATGTGCTATGCTGGCAAGGAGTTACCGAGGACGGTGGAATAGGGACCTAGGTTCACCAGTCGATGCGTGTGGGATAAGATGGACCGCCGCTGCTTCGCTTCCGCTACTTCATTTAGTTGTTTTGGTATTTTGTGTTGCTGTCGACCATGCTTGGTCTATTCGGGTTCCATTTGGGCTACCCTTGTATTATTAATATATTGTAAGACCTGTAAGACGATGTCAGCTTGAGATATACAACTGTGCCATGTGTGTACCATCTACTGATCCAGGGAATGGTATTGTAATACACATGGGGTTCCCGGTATACAAAACCGGGGGCTCACA